>CAXARO010001300.1:0-141877 GCA_963971305.1 Arcuatula senhousia
TATCTTTTGAACCGTTGGTCATAAAGACTTGGAACCTTCACCATTGAACTTAGGTGACATATGTTACATCCAAAAATGTCAAAATTCAAGGTCAAAGGTCAAGGTCAAATTAACCAAAATGCAATTTTAAGGGTAACAACATATACAGATCCATATTTTATATAATTATTGATATTTTAGTCATGTTTTAGTGCTTAAGTGTTGTCCAAGGTCTTTTATATCTGTTAAAGCCAAGAAATGAGAAAAAATTGCTGAAATATTGGACGCGAATGGATTTTTAGGAAATCTATACCGGTCTTAGATACGGAGTAACCGTATGATCTTGAATGACTTTTCAAGGTCAAATCAACTTAATGACACTATTCCAACACATTTAAACCATTTAAGGGTCTCCTATATTAGAAATAAAGAAATTGATAATTCATCCCCCCTTTTTTCAAAAAATGTGAAATTTGACATTTTTGCACTAAAAGTGGTCAAAACATCTTAAATATACTACTTTAAATCATATTTAGTCAAAATCAGATGAAAAAATGTCGACCGGTCCTTATTAAGGTCTTTCACGACTACGGTCGTAAAGACCTTCTAGCAATTCTTCTGATTATTATTATTATTATTATTATTTTTCATCCGCCGCCCCAATATATTTTTTGTTTCGCGACATATCATTTTGAAACTTAAGGTAGTATATCGGTCATAAAAAAACTCTTCGCAATTGACCCTGCGAAAGCGAACTATTTATCGTTACAGAGTTATCTCCCCTAACACCGTAAAGTTTGTGTCTTCTTCTCCTCCTAAACTACAATAAGAATAAAAAAACTAAGGCATGCAATGTGATAAGGGACTTATCAACATGATGAAGGGCAAATTTATTCAATTTCAAACCACTTCCTGTTTACGCGTTTAAGAGTCGAAAAGTGTCGCGACACGTCAAAATTTTTATCTTTTGAACCGTTGGTCATAAAGACTTGGAACCTTCACCATTGAACTTAGGTGACATATGTTACATCCAAAAATGTCAAAATTCAAGGTCAAAGGTCAAGGTCAAATTAACCAAAATGCAATTTTAAGGGTAACAACATATACAGATCCATATTTTATATAATTATTGATATTTTAGTCATGTTTTAGTGCTTAAGTGTTGTCCAAGGTCTTTTATATCTGTTAAAGCCAAGAAATGAGAAAAAATTGCTGAAATATTGGACGCGAATGGATTTTTAGGAAATCTATACCGGTCTTAGATACGGAGTAACCGTATGATCTTGAATGACTTTTCAAGGTCAAATCAACTTAATGACACTATTCCAACACATTTAAACCATTTAAGGGTCTCCTATATTAGAAATAAAGAAATTGATAATTCATCCCCCCTTTTTTCAAAAAATGTGAAATTTGACATTTTTGCACTAAAAGTGGTCAAAACATCTTAAATATACTACTTTAAATCATATTTAGTCAAAATCAGATGAAAAAATGTCGACCGGTCCTTATTAAGGTCTTTCACGACTACGGTCGTAAAGACCTTCTAGCAATTCTTCTGATTATTATTATTATTATTATTATTTTTCATCCGCCGCCCCAATATATTTTTTGTTTCGCGACATATCATTTTGAAACTTAAGGTAGTATATCGGTCATAAAAAAACTCTTCGCAATTGACCCTGCGAAAGCGAACTATTTATCGTTACAGAGTTATCTCCCCTAACACCGTAAAGTTTGTGTCTTCTTCTCCTCCTAAACTACAATAAGAATAAAAAAACTAAGGCATGCAATGTGATAAGGGACTTATCAACATGATGAAGGGCAAATTTATTCAATTTCAAACCACTTCCTGTTTACGCGTTTAAGAGTCGAAAAGTGTCGCGACACGTCAAAATTTTTATCTTTTGAACCGTTGGTCATAAAGACTTGGAACCTTCACCATTGAACTTAGGTGACATATGTTACATCCAAAAATGTCAAAATTCAAGGTCAAAGGTCAAGGTCAAATTAACCAAAATGCAATTTTAAGGGTAACAACATATACAGATCCATATTTTATATAATTATTGATATTTTAGTCATGTTTTAGTGCTTAAGTGTTGTCCAAGGTCTTTTATATCTGTTAAAGCCAAGAAATGAGAAAAAATTGCTGAAATATTGGACGCGAATGGATTTTTAGGAAATCTATACCGGTCTTAGATACGGAGTAACCGTATGATCTTGAATGACTTTTCAAGGTCAAATCAACTTAATGACACTATTCCAACACATTTAAACCATTTAAGGGTCTCCTATATTAGAAATAAAGAAATTGATAATTCATCCCCCCTTTTTTCAAAAAATGTGAAATTTGACATTTTTGCACTAAAAGTGGTCAAAACATCTTAAATATACTACTTTAAATCATATTTAGTCAAAATCAGATGAAAAAATGTCGACCGGTCCTTATTAAGGTCTTTCACGACTACGGTCGTAAAGACCTTCTAGCAATTCTTCTGATTATTATTATTATTATTATTATTTTTCATCCGCCGCCCCAATATATTTTTTGTTTCGCGACATATCATTTTGAAACTTAAGGTAGTATATCGGTCATAAAAAAACTCTTCGCAATTGACCCTGCGAAAGCGAACTATTTATCGTTACAGAGTTATCTCCCCTAACACCGTAAAGTTTGTGTCTTCTTCTCCTCCTAAACTACAATAAGAATAAAAAAACTAAGGCATGCAATGTGATAAGGGACTTATCAACATGATGAAGGGCAAATTTATTCAATTTCAAACCACTTCCTGTTTACGCGTTTAAGAGTCGAAAAGTGTCGCGACACGTCAAAATTTTTATCTTTTGAACCGTTGGTCATAAAGACTTGGAACCTTCACCATTGAACTTAGGTGACATATGTTACATCCAAAAATGTCAAAATTCAAGGTCAAAGGTCAAGGTCAAATTAACCAAAATGCAATTTTAAGGGTAACAACATATACAGATCCATATTTTATATAATTATTGATATTTTAGTCATGTTTTAGTGCTTAAGTGTTGTCCAAGGTCTTTTATATCTGTTAAAGCCAAGAAATGAGAAAAAATTGCTGAAATATTGGACGCGAATGGATTTTTAGGAAATCTATACCGGTCTTAGATACGGAGTAACCGTATGATCTTGAATGACTTTTCAAGGTCAAATCAACTTAATGACACTATTCCAACACATTTAAACCATTTAAGGGTCTCCTATATTAGAAATAAAGAAATTGATAATTCATCCCCCCTTTTTTCAAAAAATGTGAAATTTGACATTTTTGCACTAAAAGTGGTCAAAACATCTTAAATATACTACTTTAAATCATATTTAGTCAAAATCAGATGAAAAAATGTCGACCGGTCCTTATTAAGGTCTTTCACGACTACGGTCGTAAAGACCTTCTAGCAATTCTTCTGATTATTATTATTATTATTATTATTTTTCATCCGCCGCCCCAATATATTTTTTGTTTCGCGACATATCATTTTGAAACTTAAGGTAGTATATCGGTCATAAAAAAACTCTTCGCAATTGACCCTGCGAAAGCGAACTATTTATCGTTACAGAGTTATCTCCCCTAACACCGTAAAGTTTGTGTCTTCTTCTCCTCCTAAACTACAATAAGAATAAAAAAACTAAGGCATGCAATGTGATAAGGGACTTATCAACATGATGAAGGGCAAATTTATTCAATTTCAAACCACTTCCTGTTTACGCGTTTAAGAGTCGAAAAGTGTCGCGACACGTCAAAATTTTTATCTTTTGAACCGTTGGTCATAAAGACTTGGAACCTTCACCATTGAACTTAGGTGACATATGTTACATCCAAAAATGTCAAAATTCAAGGTCAAAGGTCAAGGTCAAATTAACCAAAATGCAATTTTAAGGGTAACAACATATACAGATCCATATTTTATATAATTATTGATATTTTAGTCATGTTTTAGTGCTTAAGTGTTGTCCAAGGTCTTTTATATCTGTTAAAGCCAAGAAATGAGAAAAAATTGCTGAAATATTGGACGCGAATGGATTTTTAGGAAATCTATACCGGTCTTAGATACGGAGTAACCGTATGATCTTGAATGACTTTTCAAGGTCAAATCAACTTAATGACACTATTCCAACACATTTAAACCATTTAAGGGTCTCCTATATTAGAAATAAAGAAATTGATAATTCATCCCCCCTTTTTTCAAAAAATGTGAAATTTGACATTTTTGCACTAAAAGTGGTCAAAACATCTTAAATATACTACTTTAAATCATATTTAGTCAAAATCAGATGAAAAAATGTCGACCGGTCCTTATTAAGGTCTTTCACGACTACGGTCGTAAAGACCTTCTAGCAATTCTTCTGATTATTATTATTATTATTATTATTTTTCATCCGCCGCCCCAATATATTTTTTGTTTCGCGACATATCATTTTGAAACTTAAGGTAGTATATCGGTCATAAAAAAACTCTTCGCAATTGACCCTGCGAAAGCGAACTATTTATCGTTACAGAGTTATCTCCCCTAACACCGTAAAGTTTGTGTCTTCTTCTCCTCCTAAACTACAATAAGAATAAAAAAACTAAGGCATGCAATGTGATAAGGGACTTATCAACATGATGAAGGGCAAATTTATTCAATTTCAAACCACTTCCTGTTTACGCGTTTAAGAGTCGAAAAGTGTCGCGACACGTCAAAATTTTTATCTTTTGAACCGTTGGTCATAAAGACTTGGAACCTTCACCATTGAACTTAGGTGACATATGTTACATCCAAAAATGTCAAAATTCAAGGTCAAAGGTCAAGGTCAAATTAACCAAAATGCAATTTTAAGGGTAACAACATATACAGATCCATATTTTATATAATTATTGATATTTTAGTCATGTTTTAGTGCTTAAGTGTTGTCCAAGGTCTTTTATATCTGTTAAAGCCAAGAAATGAGAAAAAATTGCTGAAATATTGGACGCGAATGGATTTTTAGGAAATCTATACCGGTCTTAGATACGGAGTAACCGTATGATCTTGAATGACTTTTCAAGGTCAAATCAACTTAATGACACTATTCCAACACATTTAAACCATTTAAGGGTCTCCTATATTAGAAATAAAGAAATTGATAATTCATCCCCCCTTTTTTCAAAAAATGTGAAATTTGACATTTTTGCACTAAAAGTGGTCAAAACATCTTAAATATACTACTTTAAATCATATTTAGTCAAAATCAGATGAAAAAATGTCGACCGGTCCTTATTAAGGTCTTTCACGACTACGGTCGTAAAGACCTTCTAGCAATTCTTCTGATTATTATTATTATTATTATTATTTTTCATCCGCCGCCCCAATATATTTTTTGTTTCGCGACATATCATTTTGAAACTTAAGGTAGTATATCGGTCATAAAAAAACTCTTCGCAATTGACCCTGCGAAAGCGAACTATTTATCGTTACAGAGTTATCTCCCCTAACACCGTAAAGTTTGTGTCTTCTTCTCCTCCTAAACTACAATAAGAATAAAAAAACTAAGGCATGCAATGTGATAAGGGACTTATCAACATGATGAAGGGCAAATTTATTCAATTTCAAACCACTTCCTGTTTACGCGTTTAAGAGTCGAAAAGTGTCGCGACACGTCAAAATTTTTATCTTTTGAACCGTTGGTCATAAAGACTTGGAACCTTCACCATTGAACTTAGGTGACATATGTTACATCCAAAAATGTCAAAATTCAAGGTCAAAGGTCAAGGTCAAATTAACCAAAATGCAATTTTAAGGGTAACAACATATACAGATCCATATTTTATATAATTATTGATATTTTAGTCATGTTTTAGTGCTTAAGTGTTGTCCAAGGTCTTTTATATCTGTTAAAGCCAAGAAATGAGAAAAAATTGCTGAAATATTGGACGCGAATGGATTTTTAGGAAATCTATACCGGTCTTAGATACGGAGTAACCGTATGATCTTGAATGACTTTTCAAGGTCAAATCAACTTAATGACACTATTCCAACACATTTAAACCATTTAAGGGTCTCCTATATTAGAAATAAAGAAATTGATAATTCATCCCCCCTTTTTTCAAAAAATGTGAAATTTGACATTTTTGCACTAAAAGTGGTCAAAACATCTTAAATATACTACTTTAAATCATATTTAGTCAAAATCAGATGAAAAAATGTCGACCGGTCCTTATTAAGGTCTTTCACGACTACGGTCGTAAAGACCTTCTAGCAATTCTTCTGATTATTATTATTATTATTATTATTTTTCATCCGCCGCCCCAATATATTTTTTGTTTCGCGACATATCATTTTGAAACTTAAGGTAGTATATCGGTCATAAAAAAACTCTTCGCAATTGACCCTGCGAAAGCGAACTATTTATCGTTACAGAGTTATCTCCCCTAACACCGTAAAGTTTGTGTCTTCTTCTCCTCCTAAACTACAATAAGAATAAAAAAACTAAGGCATGCAATGTGATAAGGGACTTATCAACATGATGAAGGGCAAATTTATTCAATTTCAAACCACTTCCTGTTTACGCGTTTAAGAGTCGAAAAGTGTCGCGACACGTCAAAATTTTTATCTTTTGAACCGTTGGTCATAAAGACTTGGAACCTTCACCATTGAACTTAGGTGACATATGTTACATCCAAAAATGTCAAAATTCAAGGTCAAAGGTCAAGGTCAAATTAACCAAAATGCAATTTTAAGGGTAACAACATATACAGATCCATATTTTATATAATTATTGATATTTTAGTCATGTTTTAGTGCTTAAGTGTTGTCCAAGGTCTTTTATATCTGTTAAAGCCAAGAAATGAGAAAAAATTGCTGAAATATTGGACGCGAATGGATTTTTAGGAAATCTATACCGGTCTTAGATACGGAGTAACCGTATGATCTTGAATGACTTTTCAAGGTCAAATCAACTTAATGACACTATTCCAACACATTTAAACCATTTAAGGGTCTCCTATATTAGAAATAAAGAAATTGATAATTCATCCCCCCTTTTTTCAAAAAATGTGAAATTTGACATTTTTGCACTAAAAGTGGTCAAAACATCTTAAATATACTACTTTAAATCATATTTAGTCAAAATCAGATGAAAAAATGTCGACCGGTCCTTATTAAGGTCTTTCACGACTACGGTCGTAAAGACCTTCTAGCAATTCTTCTGATTATTATTATTATTATTATTATTTTTCATCCGCCGCCCCAATATATTTTTTGTTTCGCGACATATCATTTTGAAACTTAAGGTAGTATATCGGTCATAAAAAAACTCTTCGCAATTGACCCTGCGAAAGCGAACTATTTATCGTTACAGAGTTATCTCCCCTAACACCGTAAAGTTTGTGTCTTCTTCTCCTCCTAAACTACAATAAGAATAAAAAAACTAAGGCATGCAATGTGATAAGGGACTTATCAACATGATGAAGGGCAAATTTATTCAATTTCAAACCACTTCCTGTTTACGCGTTTAAGAGTCGAAAAGTGTCGCGACACGTCAAAATTTTTATCTTTTGAACCGTTGGTCATAAAGACTTGGAACCTTCACCATTGAACTTAGGTGACATATGTTACATCCAAAAATGTCAAAATTCAAGGTCAAAGGTCAAGGTCAAATTAACCAAAATGCAATTTTAAGGGTAACAACATATACAGATCCATATTTTATATAATTATTGATATTTTAGTCATGTTTTAGTGCTTAAGTGTTGTCCAAGGTCTTTTATATCTGTTAAAGCCAAGAAATGAGAAAAAATTGCTGAAATATTGGACGCGAATGGATTTTTAGGAAATCTATACCGGTCTTAGATACGGAGTAACCGTATGATCTTGAATGACTTTTCAAGGTCAAATCAACTTAATGACACTATTCCAACACATTTAAACCATTTAAGGGTCTCCTATATTAGAAATAAAGAAATTGATAATTCATCCCCCCTTTTTTCAAAAAATGTGAAATTTGACATTTTTGCACTAAAAGTGGTCAAAACATCTTAAATATACTACTTTAAATCATATTTAGTCAAAATCAGATGAAAAAATGTCGACCGGTCCTTATTAAGGTCTTTCACGACTACGGTCGTAAAGACCTTCTAGCAATTCTTCTGATTATTATTATTATTATTATTATTTTTCATCCGCCGCCCCAATATATTTTTTGTTTCGCGACATATCATTTTGAAACTTAAGGTAGTATATCGGTCATAAAAAAACTCTTCGCAATTGACCCTGCGAAAGCGAACTATTTATCGTTACAGAGTTATCTCCCCTAACACCGTAAAGTTTGTGTCTTCTTCTCCTCCTAAACTACAATAAGAATAAAAAAACTAAGGCATGCAATGTGATAAGGGACTTATCAACATGATGAAGGGCAAATTTATTCAATTTCAAACCACTTCCTGTTTACGCGTTTAAGAGTCGAAAAGTGTCGCGACACGTCAAAATTTTTATCTTTTGAACCGTTGGTCATAAAGACTTGGAACCTTCACCATTGAACTTAGGTGACATATGTTACATCCAAAAATGTCAAAATTCAAGGTCAAAGGTCAAGGTCAAATTAACCAAAATGCAATTTTAAGGGTAACAACATATACAGATCCATATTTTATATAATTATTGATATTTTAGTCATGTTTTAGTGCTTAAGTGTTGTCCAAGGTCTTTTATATCTGTTAAAGCCAAGAAATGAGAAAAAATTGCTGAAATATTGGACGCGAATGGATTTTTAGGAAATCTATACCGGTCTTAGATACGGAGTAACCGTATGATCTTGAATGACTTTTCAAGGTCAAATCAACTTAATGACACTATTCCAACACATTTAAACCATTTAAGGGTCTCCTATATTAGAAATAAAGAAATTGATAATTCATCCCCCCTTTTTTCAAAAAATGTGAAATTTGACATTTTTGCACTAAAAGTGGTCAAAACATCTTAAATATACTACTTTAAATCATATTTAGTCAAAATCAGATGAAAAAATGTCGACCGGTCCTTATTAAGGTCTTTCACGACTACGGTCGTAAAGACCTTCTAGCAATTCTTCTGATTATTATTATTATTATTATTATTTTTCATCCGCCGCCCCAATATATTTTTTGTTTCGCGACATATCATTTTGAAACTTAAGGTAGTATATCGGTCATAAAAAAACTCTTCGCAATTGACCCTGCGAAAGCGAACTATTTATCGTTACAGAGTTATCTCCCCTAACACCGTAAAGTTTGTGTCTTCTTCTCCTCCTAAACTACAATAAGAATAAAAAAACTAAGGCATGCAATGTGATAAGGGACTTATCAACATGATGAAGGGCAAATTTATTCAATTTCAAACCACTTCCTGTTTACGCGTTTAAGAGTCGAAAAGTGTCGCGACACGTCAAAATTTTTATCTTTTGAACCGTTGGTCATAAAGACTTGGAACCTTCACCATTGAACTTAGGTGACATATGTTACATCCAAAAATGTCAAAATTCAAGGTCAAAGGTCAAGGTCAAATTAACCAAAATGCAATTTTAAGGGTAACAACATATACAGATCCATATTTTATATAATTATTGATATTTTAGTCATGTTTTAGTGCTTAAGTGTTGTCCAAGGTCTTTTATATCTGTTAAAGCCAAGAAATGAGAAAAAATTGCTGAAATATTGGACGCGAATGGATTTTTAGGAAATCTATACCGGTCTTAGATACGGAGTAACCGTATGATCTTGAATGACTTTTCAAGGTCAAATCAACTTAATGACACTATTCCAACACATTTAAACCATTTAAGGGTCTCCTATATTAGAAATAAAGAAATTGATAATTCATCCCCCCTTTTTTCAAAAAATGTGAAATTTGACATTTTTGCACTAAAAGTGGTCAAAACATCTTAAATATACTACTTTAAATCATATTTAGTCAAAATCAGATGAAAAAATGTCGACCGGTCCTTATTAAGGTCTTTCACGACTACGGTCGTAAAGACCTTCTAGCAATTCTTCTGATTATTATTATTATTATTATTATTTTTCATCCGCCGCCCCAATATATTTTTTGTTTCGCGACATATCATTTTGAAACTTAAGGTAGTATATCGGTCATAAAAAAACTCTTCGCAATTGACCCTGCGAAAGCGAACTATTTATCGTTACAGAGTTATCTCCCCTAACACCGTAAAGTTTGTGTCTTCTTCTCCTCCTAAACTACAATAAGAATAAAAAAACTAAGGCATGCAATGTGATAAGAAATAAATGCTTTAGTTTATTTTATTTACTTTTATTTGGACATCTTTTGTCTCTTTTTATGAAGACGTGCGTAAGGAAAATTACTCCTTTTTGCCTAATCAAGTGTTCTTGATATTCCATGCTCAATTTTTGGTATAGCTTAAAACAGTTAGTTACAGACGCAATAAACAAAACAAAATGACAGATCAATGGGACATCAGGGACCGATATATTGTAGTTTTAAAAGGAACTATATTATTGGACAACGAAAAATCAAGGGGGGATAATTCAATCTGGTAACCTGAAACTACGCCAGAAACTATTCGAAAAATATAAATTTTCGTTTAAGTGGAAATGCCAAGACATATGATTGTTTTCTGTTTGTTTTCTGCTTGGTGTGTGGTTAAAAGTAGTATCTAGTTGTTGCATTAAATAAATATTTTTAAAAATATTATTGAAGAGAAACAGAATTCATCTGAATCTTGTGATTAAAAAATAACTAGGAAAGATAAACGGCCCTATTTGTACACCTGAACAACTGTTTGTTATGTATTTTATAACTCTTTTTCAATTTATTTGTGCTTTCATTTCATACGAGTATTCTGTTTGCAAATATTTGATTTAAACACATGATTAGAAATTGTTTCCCTTTACTATGATTTTTAAATTGGAAAATCTGTACTTTTTAAATTTTAAGTGTATATTTATACATACTACAAGGGAAAATAATACAGATTTATATAACGAAATTACATGTCAAAACAATCTAATTTTATTCGTACGTTTGCAAAATTTGTATTAGCCCAATACCATTAATATTCTCATGCCGTTTTTTCACAGTATTCTAGTCTGTTTATAACAGTTGTTGCTAATCTTCTTTGATAAGAAGCTTTTCAAATCCATATTTTAGGAGTAGGAATCTAAAGGATTGAAGAGAATTGTTCTGTTCGTTGCAAAAGGGTTTATCTTTTAACATGAATGGAAAATTAATCCATTTTTACGTTTCAACTAACTGCAATAAAGCTTCAATAAAAGTTTTATGACGTATGACTGAGAAAAAAAAACGAAAAAGAACATTATAACGAAAGACAGTAACAAAAATGAGTGAGTGAGTGATTCGGTGTGTTACGCCCTTGCAACGCTATATAGCTTATTTAAAGGCCATACACATGAAAAGAATGATAAAATGAACATGAAATGATGATGATAAATGAAAGCTGGGGGTGGGGTGGAAAACAAAGGAACAGTTATTTTGAAGAACCACATGGAAAGGGGAGAGGTGGGTAAGGGCGAAAAAAATTAGCCTAAATGGTGCACTACTTGGCGTTCCAAAAGGGGCCCTTTTACGTGCATGAAGCGTGGCTTGGCGCACTATGGTATATGCAGCCAGGGTTTCCGAAACGAAAACAATGGGGAGAAAATTGTATCTGGTAACCAGAAACTACGCCAAAAACTATCCGAAAAATATGATTTTTGTTTTGTTTTAGTGGTAATGACAAGACAAATGAGTGTTTCTGTTTGTTGTCTGTTTAAAAGTAATATCAAGTTATGGCATTAAATATTTGATTTTCAAAAATAATATTGAAAATAAATAGAATACATCTGAACCTTACTATAACCAATAGCTAAGGGTAAAAATAAATGACCCCATTTCCATATATATACAACTTCTTGGTATTTTATCACTCTTTTATCAATATATGTGTGTTGTCATTTCTTACGACAATTCTGTTTGCAAATAGTTTAACACATATATAGATGTCATGGAAAAATGATGGAAAATAATATAACAATTTTTTGTTTAAAACAACCTGATTTTGGTGGAATGTTTGCATATTTTGTGGTAGCCTTATACCATTATATTCAAATGACAATTTTTTGAGTATTGAAATACACTATTTCACTTCCTTCCTATAGTCTTATTAGCCACAATAATGAAGCTCCTCTGACATCTTTGAAATGACGGAGCTACAATGCAATCCCATCGCTCGTAACGGAGCAACACCGAAAGTGAAATCACACTGGGCGCAATTCAATCAATTTCGATGTAAAATTTGGAACTAAAATACTGCTTGTAGTATTTAATGACGAATGCAGTTAAAATTTACCATATAGCGGAATTCAAAAGATGTTCTTGAAAATATAATCTTTTGGAGTCTTTAGATCCTGAACTTTATAATGAAGTTCAGGATCAGAACATTGAAAATACTGGGTTTCTTACAATACTATAGTTACCTTTGGCTTCTAACCAAATTTATTTTTGAAGACATATTATTCAGAGATACATTGGTAATTTCAAACCATCTCGAAGCTTTATTAGAGTTTGAGAAAGAAATTAAATTTGCTACATTTATACAAGTAATAGGGCTGCATTGTAGCTCCGCCAAATCAAAGATGTCAAAGCAGCTTCATTAGTGTAGCTATTGTCTTCTTTGCTCAGATGGATTTTTAATTCGAAGTTTTGTAACAAAAACGATATCAGAGTGTATCCCTGACATTTACTCTTTGCTAGAGTTAATTCTTCTTATAAAATGAAATCCAAGGGGTTCTTCTCTCGCTTACTCATTCATCACATGAATGAAATTATATCCACATCAATCCCGTGCGGGGCCCAGGCGGTGAATAGGCCCCCAACAGAGCCTAGCTTTGTCGTAAGAGGAAATTAAGGGTATTGGAATTCTTACGTCGGTTCAGTGCTCAGCCCAAAGAACAACCAGGTGTGAACCTTAGGAGGCTGCGTATGTATATAACACGGAAACCCTGACTGTTGACCCTAATGGGCGATCATGTTTGGAGAGTGCTACGCTTCATGCAAGTAAAAGACCCCTATGTGGACCGCCAATTTGTGCACCACATAGATTAAATTTTTCGTTCCTACCCACCTCCCCCTTTTTCCTGAGGTTCTTCAAAATTTACCATTCTTTGTTTCATACACCATCCCCATTTTTCATTTGACTTCATCATTTCATGTTCATTTTATCATCCTTATTATATTCATCGCCTTTAAATAACATATAAAGCGTTGCAAGAGCGTAAAACACCAACTCGCTCAGTCACATATACACACTAAAAATGTTACTTAACCTTTTTATTTTATAGCAATTAAGCTTAAATAAAAATTAAGTAAATATATATCACGAATCAAACATGAAATGGCGTAAGTTTGAAACAACATAACGAAAGACATTAACAAATAGAATTTCAAGTATAAAAACGAACTCACAATGAAAAACAAATCCTAAAGATCCTATAAAAATGTTTATCAGTTTTCCATGTCATGTGAGCAATGATGGCATTTAACACCTACCTTGAACCCGTGCGGGTTCCGGGTGGCGAACAGGCCCACAGCAGCGCTAAGCTTGTCGGTAAAAGTCCACTAAAGGGCGCTCAGAAACCTGACATCGGGTCAGGCCGATTTGCCCACAAAGCGACTGGGATGTGTGCCCCAGGTGGTTGAATGGGGCAGCCCTGACATCGAGAGATGCGGGGATGTCAGGCGATAATGCGGAAAACCTGACCGCAAACCATAGTGGTGCATCGTGTTGGGAAAAATGTCACGTTCCTCGCACGTTAAAGAACCCAGCTGCAGGTCTCGGTAAGAGTAGGACCCGTAGGATCCTCATGCAGGAGGCTAAATTTCCCGTCCCTACCCATCACTCCTTTTTCCAGTGGCAGTCAAAACTCTCCTACCCGATTGGCCTTGTGTCCCCATTTCCTCCACTTCATCATCATTTCATGTTCATTGTATCACCACTTTCATGTTCATCTCCCGGATATAGCCGAAATCGTGCTGCTTGGGAGTAAAGCAATAACTAACTAACTAACTTACACCTACCTTGACTGATTTAGTTTTTTTTAGTAATTCTACAAAGTTCCTGCATTTATCAAGTAAGCTATTTAGTTTTGTTAGCAAGATCTTTCTAGAGGTATAGTAGCATATGAAAATCCCCATGTGAACTTAAAAAATGTGATTCATATCTTGTAGAGTTCAGAAATATCTTCAAACTGTTTTGAAACTGTACTAATGTTGCTCTTATAAAATTGAACAAAATTATAATATAAACAGAATGTCTCTAAAACAATAAAAAGTACGAAAATCTCATAATTGCGCTCAACATACACAAATTACTGAGCATTGTAGAACCATTTAAACATAACAGATGAAAAAAAAATGTAAACGTGTCTCTGTGAAAGACCTTAGCAATTGTTTACGAAACAATTGTCCTCCTAGTTTCCTATATTTTGTTTCTCTAGAATGTTTACAGATAACGTGGATAACGCCTATTAAAATAATAGCTAAAGTATTTCTGAACTTAAACAATGAATAATTAAATGTCAGTTAAAAACATCACAACTCCTCCCTGCTAAACTTTTGCTGCGGTCAGAAAAATAATAAATCAATTTAACTGAATGAAAATAGAAACTATGAATGAAATGATTACTATAGTAAACAGACATGCAAGATTATAGTAAAAATGTACTTTAACAATGTTTATAGAGTCTTTATTTCTGCAATGAGTCTTTTCGTTTGTTTTCTGGTTCTTTGCGGATATCGTCGCGTTTCTGGCATACTAGTTATCGGTTCGGTATTCGGAACATTGTCAATTTTATCCTCAGATGGTGTAATCTCCTCACTAGTTGCTTCGATCTGAGGCATATTTAGCGTATTGTCATTGTCCTCAATTCTGCTCGGCTTTATTTGATCAACGTGTCTCCTCCATGTAGAACCCGAGTCAGTTTTAACACTATACATCAAAGGTCCATCGCGATTTTCTATCTTTCCTCCGGCCCATTTATTGTCTTTGTCTCTGTAATCACGTACAATCACACGTTCACCAGCCTCTAGATATCTCGGTGTCTCTGGTCTTGATTTATGGAATACTGAGTCCATTTGAGAGTTAACAACAGTGTCTTTCATCTCTGGTCGTACTAGACTCAAACACGAACGTAAGTCTCTTCCCATAAACAATTTTGCGGGAGTCTCTTTCGTCACTGAATGTGGTGTATTCCTGTAGTTAAGCAAAAAGTTCGCAATTTTATGATTTAAATCCTTATTATCCTGTTTCATCGCACGCAAACTATTCTTGAAACTCTGAATATAACGTTCAGCTAGTCCATTTGTAGCGGGATGAAAAGGTGCTGACTTGTAATGTCTAATTCCGTTTTGCTTTGTAAAGTTCTCAAATTCACTAGACGTAAATTGAGGTCCATTGTCCGAAACTAACTGCTTAGGAATACCATTTCTTGCAAATATTGTGCGTAAGGCTTCAATTGTCTTCGCTGACGTCGTTGTTTTCATCTGGACAACCTCTGGCCACTTCGAATGAGCACACACCAATACAAAGAACATACTTCCTAAGAATGGACCTGCGAAGTCCATATGTACACGTTCCCAGGGAGCAGAAGGCCACTCCCAAGGATGAAGCGGTGCTACTTGCGGCTGTTTCTGCGTAAGTTGACAACCGTCACAACTTTTAACAGTCTGTTCAATTTGGCCATCGATCCCGGGCCACCATACGTAACTACGAGCTAACGCTTTCATACGTACAACACCCGGGTGTCCTTCATGAAGTAATTCTTGAATACGGGAACGCAACTTAGCCGGCACGATAACACGAATACCCCACATTAAACAACCTTGGTGGAGTGTTATTTCACTTCTGCGACTAAAGAATGGTTTAAGCATTTCGTCATTGTTCGATTCGTTCCAGCCATTTATAACTCGGTCATACACCTTTGAAAGTGTTCGATCACGGCGCGTTTCTCGCGCGATCACAGAACTTGTCACTGGCAAGGCTTCGAACTGTGAAATATGAAAAATTTCTTCGGCGTCTATACCGTCCGAATTGCAGCTTTCTACAGGCATCCTTGACAGTCCATCCGCGTTAGTATGAAGTTTGGTACTCTTGTACTCAGTATCATAATTGAACCCGGAAAGAAATATTGCATATCTTTGCAATCTCGCCGCGGTTGTAACAGGAATTGCTTTGCTCGGACTAAAAATCGAGGTGAGTGGTTTATGATCAGTCACCAGCGTGAACTTACGTGCGAACAAGTAATTGTAAAATTTACGTACGCCCCAAACTATTCCAAGCGCCTCTTTATCGATCTGTGCATAATTCCGTTCGGATTTGCTTAACGAACGCGAGGCAAAGAGTACTGGTCGCTCCGACCCATCAGGCATCACGTGGGACAAAACGGCTCCTAATCCAAAAGGTGACGCATCGCACGCTAATTTGACTGGAAGCTTCGGATCATAATGTGTAAGAACCTGCTCGGACGTTACTAGTTCTTTGATCGTCGCGAATGCCTTGTCACAGTCTTTTGTCCATTTCCACTTTCGCGTTTTCTCTAATAGCTCATTTAGCGGACGCGCTTCTGTGGCTAAATTCGGTATAAATTTACTGTAGTACTGAACTAACCCTAAAAATGAACGAAGCTGCGTAACATTTTCTGGTCGTTTGACTTTCAAAATTGCGTCGATTTTGTCCTGTGACTTTTTAAGACCGTCACGTCCAATGTCGTGTCCACAAAAAGTAACATTTTCCCGGAAAAAGTAGCATTTATCTAAATTTGCTCGGAGTCCGAATTCTTGTAATCGGGAAAGTACATTGTCAAGATTTTTCAAGTGTTCTTGTTCTGTTTTACCGGTCACGATCATATCGTCGAGTACGCACTGAACGCCGTCTAAGCCTTGCAAAATTTGGTCTATCGTACGTTGCCAAATAGCGGGCGAACTGGCAACTCCAAAAGGAAGACGGTTATACTGGTACAAACCACGTAATGTGTTAATCGTAAGCAATTTCTTCGACTCGTCATCCATCGGTAACTGTAGATAGGCTTGTCGCAAGTCTATCTTACTGAACTTTTGACCACCTGCGAGATTCGCGAAAATATCATCAATCTTTGGCATCGGATATTGGTCAACTTGTAAACATGAGTTTAATGTCACTTTGAAATCTCCACAAATTCTGACGCTACCGTTTTTCTTTAACACGGGAACGACCGGACTCGCCCAGTCACTGACTTGAACTCGTGTCAGTATATTCTGCGCTTCAAGTTCATCTAGCTCTTGTTCGACTTTCGGTCGCAACGCAAACGCTACAGGTCGCGCTTTCACGAACTTCGATACCGCGTCTTTCGTAAGATGCAATTTTGCCTGAATTCCCTTTACGCAACCGATTTCATCTTTGAAAACCTCATCATGACGTGCTAAAATTTCCTTTAAAGTCATATCGCACTTTGGCTCTTCGCGCACGGAGCTCAATGATTTTATCATTGCCCAATCAAGTCGGATACTTCTCAACCATTCCCGACCAAACAACGCTGGACCGCCGCGCTTAACCACGTGCAAATTCAGATCAGCTTGTTGCCCGTTGTACTGCACATTTACGCGCATAACTCCCAACGAATTTAACTTCTCACCGGAATACGTTTTAAGCACAAGCGATGACTTCTCGAGCTTTTCTCCTTTGAAATATTTCACATAATCCGCCTCGGAAATTACAGAAACACTGCTGCCGGTATCTAATTCCATGGGAATAATATTTCCATTGACACATGGTTTAATCCAAATCGAATCATTGGCATGTGAATACACGGTATATATCCCAACATCATTATTTTCCTCGTGATCAATTGCGTGTACGCGCTGATTTCTGTATTTCTTCTTATCTCCACTACGGCATGCAGCTCGGATATGTCCCTTGCGATGACACTGGTTGCAAGTACTGTCTTTAAATCGGCACTTGTCAGCAAAATGGTCGGTTCCGTTGCACCGATAACACGATTTTGCAGGCTGTTGTTGTTGAAAAGTACGTCCCTGTGGTCGTCTTCTCCGGTTTCCCTGAACTTTATGAACGGGTGTGTCACTCGGAACATTCCTCAGTTCAATGGCGTCTTTTGTAGCGGTCTCCATTGCAACTGCAATTTCTAACGATTGCTCCAATGTGAGTGCGTTGATTGTCAACAGTTTCTTCTGGATCTGTTGATTCCGTAAACCGCATACAAATCTGTCTCGTAGAGAGTCATTTAAATTTAATCCAAATTCGCAGAATTCTGTAAGTTTTCTCAGTTCTGCAATGTAAGTGTTCACACTTTCAGCTTCGAGCTGATTACGCTTGTGAAATCGAAAACGTTCGGCTATCACAATTGGTTTTGGAGTCAAGTGGTCTTGAAGAAGTTTCACAAGAGTTGCGTAGTCCTTTTCTTTAGGCTTCTGAGGAGCGGTCAAATTCCTTAACAAAGTGTAGGTTTTGCCTCCTAGAAGTGTCAATAAAGCGGGTACTTTTTTATCCTCCGCAATGTTATTTACTTCAAAGTATTGTTCTAAACGTTCCGTATAACTTGTCCACGTTTCTATACTGTCCTGGAATGGCTCAATGCGTCCAATAATCCCCACAACGTTTTGCGGTGGTGGTCCTTGATCTTCAGGCATGTTCAATATTTAACCAAGAAAATCTCACAGATATAACTAAAATCGGAGCTCTCTTAGAATTAAACTCGTCGCCAGTTTTGTGTTTGGGACGTAGCACCTTTTGGAAAGAACAACCATTCATTACGATTACATATTTAATACTGACTAATACAACTTTTACTCTGTGGTAGAGCTTACACTGATAATGTTACCGAAATGCTAACATGATGACAGATCTAATTTCCTATATTTTGTTTCTCTAGAATGTTTACAGATAACGTGGATAACGCCTATTAAAATAATACCTAAAGTATTTCTGAACTTAAACAATGAATAATTAAATGTCAGTTAAAAACATCACACTAGAATTGACAAAATTATTAATTCCCAACTTTTTAAGACATAAGTTAAATCTGACCCTAACACAAGCAATGAGTGATACTTACTACTATAAATCTTCCTAAAATTTACCTGAGAACTAATTACTAAAGAGTAAAGAAAGGTGACACTTTCTAATTAGCTTTGATCTAACAGCTCCTAAGCCAATTAAGTATTAGATACAATACATATGTAACAGAAAAACAAGCCGGTAACACCCGTTACCGTGCAGTTTTTTCCGCTCGAGGAATCAGGTCAAAGTCCGAGGCGCTTGCGCCGAGGATTTTGCCTGATTCCGAGGCTCGTGGTCTAGTGGGAAGATGAATGCTTAGAATGACATCGCATGGTGGTTCAAAACCCGTTCGGAATCATTGTTTGAGCGTCAGCTTTTTCAGCCTAGAAACACACTAAGATTACCAAATGCTTTAAAGAAACATATTTAGAGTAAGATTTTTTTAAATACATTTTTAAATGAAATCTATTTGAAAAAAAATATAAAAGATGAAAAAAGGCGCCAATTGGGTATTCCAGCGTCAAAAGTCAAAAAGGGCAACTACAAAACCAGCAAACATGAACAAGAACAGCACGAGAATACACACAAAAAATCCCCACAAATTAAACCGAACAGAAATCAACAACGCGAACGAAATGAAAATATGACTTAGTTTCTGAATTAAAAAAAAATGATGAATTTTGTCTTCATTTAAATTTATTGAAAACATACAGCTTGCTATCTACACGTAGCTTGTCAAAATTTTAACAAACTTTATAATATATCGATTGATTTTTTTCTTAAAAGCAAACTTTTGGCGTTAAGGGAAGATATGTAAGACATAAAGCATAAAAATGTACTACTGATAAGTTGTTTGTCGTAATTGAGCGGATTGGTTCAGGTTTTTTTTTGTGTGAAACGTTTCACATTCAACACAATTAAAACCAAAATATACAAGCGTAAGGTTGTCCTTGTTTTACATCATCATCATATCAATAGGTTGTTTTTTCAACAAATTTTACATCTCAATCGTAGAGTAATATTTCGTGCCAATCAAACCTTGATCAATCCACTTATTCAAGTAACGATATTTAATTTTTGATAAGTATTTATCTTTATTTTGTTATCTCTTCATGGACATAAGTTTAAAAAAATCCAATTTTAACATCTTTAATGGATAAACAAATACTTCTCATTTTTTGGTAATTCACAGAGAAGTTGTTATGGCATCAAGCTCTATATTAGATTTCTTTTTCAACATAAGCAGAAACTTTAAAATTGTGTTTAGTAAAGGAAAGCCTCCGTTATGGGGTGGAATAATTGAAGACAGGAGTATATCATGAAATGGAGTCCCAGAATCAGTTCTAATCTTACCCAGAACTTATCTAAGTTTATCATGTTTATTTTTTACTGGCTGATCGTTTTTGGACGTTATTTTTGTACAAACTTAATTGTTCACAAGTTCGCAAAATTTACAAATGATCCAGAAGGTGGCTTTTAATGGTCAAATTTATTCAATATATGAATTAATTGTCGTAATAGTTGGTGTTCATATATATTTAAAGGACCAACTTTTATGTAGTCCTCAGTATTCGTGGGGTAAGATTGAAGTCTAGTACGACAAGGAATGATGGTTCAAACCCCGCTCAGGACAGGGATTTTTTCGAGACGATTTTAACTTAAAATGCATAGACAATGTCTTACAAATTAAAAACCTTAATATGATGAATAAATCTACCGTTCATCAAAATTTAACAACTTTGACTTCGTAAAGTACGCATGAACTAAGTTGACCTGTAGATAAACAGGCCGTGTAAGTTCTTAAAATAAAAGAGGCCGGTAACACCCGTTAAAGTACTGAAATTGAATAGCTCTGTGTGGGGTAAAGTCGTACAACAGTCATTTGCACTAATTTAAGGTCCTTACATACAGGTTTTGGCACTTCAAGGGACAGTTTCTGATGGTTACTAGTCACGTTGGACAGGTGGTCACTATATATATAGAGGTCAAATATATAGAAAAGAAATTGTTGGGGAGACTCAAAATAGTCTTTATGGACAGGAAGTCTTTATATGGAGGTGGTCACTAGTACAGGTTTTACTGTAAAATGGAAAATCTGTTGAATTTTATGACATGTGTCCTTGGTGAGCACGGGGACTTTAACCGAAAAAAAAACTTTGTTTAAGCCCTTTGGAACTCTGTTCTAAAGCCCACCTTGACACACGCATGCTCTGTATGGGCTCCTTTATCTCCTGCAAATCTATCATTGATCGAAAGTTGGCAATATCAAGCGGTTTAGATAGTTCTAAATACGAAAATGAACATTCCTAAATGTGCTCTGCTACTCGAATTAGACAGATAAATAAATGGATGGTGAAGCCACACTTAAAAGTTAATAACAAAATAAGAAATATAAATGAATAAAACCTTTAAAACAACAAAAACAAGACTGCCCAAATTTTCGGACATAAAGTCCTTCTTCAGGGGCTTAAAAGTAAAAGATGTTCACACATCGACTGACGAAGACAGAATGACATAAAATGACTCGAAGAACATCACATGGAATCTTAATCCTGAACTTGATGACTAATTTATAAATATTAAGAAAAGGTCTGTCTTTTTACATTTATACCAAAGGGTTGAAAAGTGTCTAAACGTCTTTTTACATTTATACCAAAGGGTTGAAAAGTGCCTAAAATGATTATTCTTTGCTCAAGAAACTTTCTTTGTTTTTCGCCGGTGCATGTTTCAAGGAGAGTGGTTACCTGCATATCCTGGACGCTATGGTTTGGCAATGAAAAGTGCTGGCCGACTGGGCAATCGTCGCATTTGAGAAAACTTCTTCTGTGTTCAGCAAATCTGTCACCCAGTCTACGATAGGTTTCTCCTACGTAATTGTTTTGGTACCTAGCACAGCGGATGGCGTAAATGACATTTTCGGAGATGCAGGTAAACCGTTCTTCAACTTGAAGTGTCTCTTCAGTCTCCCAGGTAAAGGCACATGTGACACAGATGACCAACGATACCGAGACCGAAAATTTTGACTGTCCAGTCTCCATTGTGTACCAGATTCAGTCAAGCTTTCTCAAGCAGAGTTGAGTCTTCTGTCCAAAGGTCTAAATTTTGTTCCAACAACTTACTTAGCAGACTCTTTTGAAAACCATACGGACATCCAAATCTTCTTCAGACGCCCCCTCTTAAAAGCTTTTTTTCCACAAGAAGGAAAATAACCATTGTGACGAGGAGGACAATGAAGCCGCCTCTTTGTTTCGCAATTATGGCAACAAAAAATCAAATTTCACTCCCAAAACATCCTGGTTTCCTGTTTTGCAGAAATATATTAAATCTTGTCTTAACCAAATTGATAATTAAAAAACCAAACCCCTCAAAAGACATAATCTGACTAGTAACGAACAAACTGTTCTCCGAAATTTAAAGACTCGCACAGGCATAGTTATAAAACCTGCTGACAAATGGGGTGCAGTGGTCGCTTGGGATGCTAAGTCTTATGTCTCCGAGGGCGATTTTCAACTTGCAAACCCAACTTTCTATTCTAAATTAAAAAATAATAATACTAAAAAAAATCAGCAACAAATAAAGGAATTTATTAAAACATCCGTGGAGAACAATGATCTTCCAGATAATGCTAGGAACTTGATTGTCTCCCAACCCAGAACATCGAGATTCTACATGCTTCGTAAAATCCATAAATTGGGAAACCCTGGTAGACCTATAGTCTCTGCATGTAGTTGTCCGACTGAAAACATTTCCAGTTTTCTCCATAATGTTTTTATGCCAATAGTGGAGAACTTGCCTACCTATGTTAAGGACACAACTCATGCTCTTAATATCCTAGAGTTCTTTGAACCTGAAAATCCAAATGTCTTTAGTTTGTTCTCCATGGATGTTACTGCTCTCTACACTAGTATTTCGAACAACGATGCCATGATCGCTTTAAAACATTTTTTGGACAGAAAACCCAATCCCTATGTAAAAACGGATGTCATCTTGAGATTAGCAGAACTTGTTCTCAATCTCAACACTTTTCAGTTTAAAGGAGAGTTTTATTCTCAGTCTGGCGGTGTTGCCATGGGCACTAAGATGGGTCCTAGTTTCGCCTGTCTGTTTGTTGGGTATTTGGAAGAGAAAATGTTTTCTGAATACGTTGGTCCTGTCCCTGACCTATACAAACGATACACAGATGATGTTTTCGGTGTATCATGGTTTGAACTCGTTCATCAGCTTTGTCTCTTCCTATCACCCTGCCATTCAGTACACCTTTACCATCTCGCAAGAGAAACATTCCTTCCTTGACTTGGAATGTAGTATCCAAAATTCCAAAATAGTAACGTCTGTGTTCTATAAAACCACTGATGCACACTGCTATCTGAACTATCAATCTTGTTATCCCCAGAGCTGCAAAAATGCCATTCCAAGGTCTCAATTTCTGAGACTTAAACGTATTTGCAGCAATAAGGATGATTTTAAAACCTAATTCCAAGAAAATTTTACAGTGTCGCACTATTCTATGTAACTATGTATATCATGAACTTGAAGATCGCAATGGAAGAGGGAAGTTTGGAGCCATTAAACCTAGTTTAACCCACCATTTCGTTTGAAATGCCTGTACCAAGTCAGGACCATTGCGATCTACCATTTCTCCAGTATGACTTATTCGTTTTTGTCATTTTCTCTGGACTATGAGATTGATCATTCAAGTTCGGTAGTTTTGTTATTACCTTTATTTAAAGTTCAAAGCAGCACTATGAACTCATTCTTTGTCAAAAGGGGATATCCTAACAACATCTTGGATAAACCTATTGAAGATGAAGAAACTAATTTACTCGAGCTTGATGAACAAACAATTAACCACGTAAACAACGAGATTAATCTTTATATTGAAAAAGAAGAAATCTTAAAGTGCATTTCAAAACTTAAGAATGATAAAGCTTGTGGAGAAGATAAAATAATTAATGAATATATCAAAACAACATCAGGGCAGTTTATCGATATCTATTAAAAACTATTCAATCTTATATTTAACACAGGGCAAATTCCCGATAGCTGGCTAGTGGGAATATTAAACCCATTTATAAAAATAAAGGGGACAGTAAAGATCCTAAAATTTTTTAGACCTGTTACAATAGTCAGTTGTCTTGGAAAACTTTTTACTGTGGTATTAACCGATAGACTTAATAAATATTCTGAAGAATTTCAAATAATAAATGAAAATCAACGTGGCTTCAGACAAGGTTACTGTACCACAGACAATCTATTTACTCTACATGCATTCTTTGAACTTCTGAAACTAAAGTAAGAAAAAGAAATTATTTTGCGCCTTCATAGACTTTGAAAAAGCCTTTGATAAAGTATGGAGAACTGGCCTATTCTATAATCTCGTGTTGAATAAGATTAACGGGAAGATGTTGACAGTCATTCAAAATATGTACAAAAAAAAAATCGAATATTGTTTACAACAACCTCAGTTCTGACTTTTTTTCCTGTAATAATGGAGTGAGACAAGGAGAAAATATGTCACCCTTTCTCTTTGCAATTTTCCTAAATGACCTGGAATCATTTCTAGAAACTCAAAATAATAACGGACTTACCTCGATAAGTCAAGATATTGAATCCAACTTGGGAATATATCTCAAAATCTTTGCAATACTATACGCAGACGACACGGTGTTAATGTCTGAATCCGCCGTGGGACTCCAACAACAATTAAATAGTTTCTATGATTATTGTTTGGACTGGAAACTTAAAGTGAATATAGATAAAACAAAAATCTTATGTTTCTCTGGCGGAAGACTTCCAAACAATATACACTTTATTCTTGAAAATCAAGAAATAGAAATTGTCAAAGAATTTAATTATCTAGGCACAACCCTTAATAAGACTGGCAACTACAACTTAGCAATAAAAGCACAGGCTGATAAGGGAACAAAAGCCATGTATGAAGTTCTTAAATTGGGGAAATACCATAATTTGTCTATATCATGCCAATTGGACCTTTTCGACAAAATGGTAAAACCAATTCCACTATATAACTGTGAGCTTTGGGGATATAAAAACTGTTACCAGATTGAAAAAGTACATTTAAAAATTACAAATACCAAAATGCGGGTATAAACGGTTAATTTGGATATGCTATATATCGATATTTCAAGGAGTAACCTCTCATCAGTAGCATTTAAATCAAACATTGGAAGGTCAAATTCCCAAACTGTTGTAAACGAAAAGTACTCAAAACCAAAACGTTCGAACAAGGAAGCCAAATCCAGCACCGAGGATATCGACCATGTGCAATACAAGGAAAGAAACCTGGTGTTTTAAACAATTTTGAATTTAAAAATCGGAAAATTTCAGCGACAAAAATATTAGAAATTTTATGGTAAATCGTGTCAGACAAGTCTGACGACCAGGCTTGTGATTACCCTCGGGGACCTCGGGTCCACCAGCAGCGGTTATCGCCCAGTAGTTTCAAAATTACAAATACCAAAATGCGGGTATAAACGGTTAATTAAAGTAAACTTCTTTTAAAGCTGAAATCCTCTACACCTAATTGTTTTGTGTATGGAGAACTTGGTCGATTTCCACTGATTGTAGATATTAAATGTAGAATGATTTCATATTGGTCAAAATTAATAACTGGAAAACAAACAAAACTTTGTTCAATATCATACAAACTAATGTATCAATGGTATATTACTCAAAATATTAAGTTCCAGTGGCTTGAATTTGTAAAAGGTATCTTAAATGAGTGTGGACTTGCTTATTTCTGGAACTCGCAGACTATTCCAAACATTGAGTGGTTAAAATTCAGAATAAAACAATGTCTTTCAGATCAATTCAGACAAAACTGGCATGATGAAATTCAAAATTGCAGCAAGCAACAAACTATCGATTATTCAAAGATGTGTTAGAACAAGAGAAATATTTTGATATTCTAAGCTCAAAAGATGCTCTGTTTTTGTTTTTGTGCCAATTTAGAACAGGGAACCACAAGTTGCCTATCGAGACTGGCAGATGGCTAGCTATAGAAAGAAACAACAGAAAATGTAACTTATGCAATGATCAAATCGGCGATGAATATCACTATATTTTAGAATGTCCAGTTTTAGCCGGTGACCGAAATACACTTCTAAAAAGAAATCTTACTAGAAGTCCGAATGTTTTAAAGTTTAAGAATCTAATGACGTCGCAAGATCAACTTCTACTATCTAATTTAATCAAAATGTAATAAAGAAAAGAGCAAGTCCTCCCAACTAATAGTCTGTTATTATTGTTCTGTATGTCTTTCTTTGTTTTATGTATGTTTGTATTTGTTGTATATTATGTAAATAGTTTGTCTCTGTACCAATGGTTATGAGAATAAAGTTATTATATTATCAGAAAACGACGTGTACAATATTTTTTCAATAAGAGATCGATACTTGTGGAAGAATTTAGAAAAAGATTTTATTAACTTATGTATCGATAACCTTGTTTTATAATTTTTCAGTAACAAAATTGTTTTTATTGTCTAAATCAGAAACACCACTTCAGATCCGTGCATATCTTACTAACTGTGAAATGTAAACCCCGTATAACGGCGCTAGTGGAACATCTCCTTCAAGAAAAGGGAAATTTATAATAGGGAAGGTCAAGTCGTCACGTTTATCATATACTTTGGTTTGTAATCTTTCGTCAATAATACTTTTAAAATCTTAATATAAAAAGGTACATCTGTCATCGGTGACGTTAGATTTGTTCAAAGTTAATTCAGAAGGATAACTGCTATAAAATAAGAAAATGAAGGATTGTTGAGTGCAAGAATGTCGTCTAAATATTTAAAAGTATTATTAAATGTTTCGATTAGGTTCTGTTTTTTGGGGTCTTTGTGTAATTTAGCCATAAATTGTGATACATAACAGTATATGAAAAGGTCAGCTATAAGTGGCGCACAATAAGTACCAATAGGAATACCAATGATTTGGCGATAAATTTGTTTACCAAAACGTATGTAAATATTATCTAACAAATATTTAATAGCAGTTATAGTTTCTACATCAGTTCAGTTAGTGTAATCTTTTTGAGTCTCGCTACAAAAATGATTTAATAGATAAGTTTGAAACTCTAGAACAGATATTATAATCACTCTTAGATTTATCAAAACGCCATTTAACCAAATATTCAAATTTCTGTTTAATAAGATTATGCGGTACGTAGGTTAAAATATAAAGTAGAAAAATCGTAACTATCAAATATTTTCGAATGCACGAAGCTTGTCCAAAACATTATGAGAATTTTTTACGCTCCAAAAATGATAAATTCCACTGTTCTCGAATATAAATTCAAAGTATTGAATGATTAATTCCTTCTTAGAAGTTAAAGTAAGAGATAGAACTTTGGAAATATGGGTTAAAGAACTCTTACTTGAAGCAGATAAAAGGAGATTTATATGGATTTTTGTGCAATTTAGGTACCCAGTAAATAGTAGGCAACTTATAGTATGTCGGGGCAACTTGAAGTGTTGTGGTTGCTATGATATGATCGTCAATAATACCTGATTCTGTCGATTGCAAGGGAACAAAAGTGTTCGAATTTTGTTTTTCGTACATTAAAACCTCAAGGTAATACTTTCATCATACCACAACGACATTGTTAGCCGCTTTATCAGCGGGAACAAATACGTATCGCAAACCAAGTCATCAGATTTGTTACCTCTATTCGATTAAGGTAAGTATAAGGTCTAAAATCTACAATTGAATTTTGAAATTGGCTGATTCTGAGTTGAACAATTGTCATAAATTTATAAATAAAATGGTATAGAGATTTTGAGTCGGCCCCTTCTGGGCCTTATCCAAGAATTGCAATAAGAAAGAAGCGAAGTTTTGATACAGTTTAGGTAGGAACTCCAATTAATTGTTGTGGGTGGTTGAAAATTTGGTCCTTTTCTTTCAAGAAATTCATAACCTCTGGCTCATTGACGATTTAAAGGTCTCCGGTAACAACATGATCACAAGGAGCATATCTGAAATCAGATTTAGCAGTTGCATGACAAAGGAATATTAGTGTCTAGTTCACCAGCGTCAAGTTGGTTCAATATTCAACATTCAACATTCAACATTCAAATTTTTTTTTGTTAGTTCAATATTCAAAATTTTTCTTACTTCAATATTGAAACAGATTTTGTTTCAACATTCAACATTCAAAATTTTTCTTACTTCAATATTGAAACAGATTTTGTTTCAACATTCAACATTCAAAATTTTTCTTACTTCAATATTGAAACAGATTTTGTTTCAACATTCAACATTCAAAATTTTTCTTACTTCAATATTGAAACAGATTTTGTTTCAACATTCAACATTCAAAATTTTTCTTACTTCAATATTGAAACAGATTTTGTTTCAACATTCAACATTCAAAATTTTTCTTACTTCAATATTGAAACAGATTTTGTTTCAACATTCAACATTCAAAAATTTTCTTACTTCAATATTGAAACAGATTTTGTTTCAACATTCAACATTCAAAATTTTTCTTACTTCAATATTGAAACAGATTTTGTTTCAACATTCAACATTCAAAATTTTTCTTACTTCAATATTGAAACAGATTTTGTTTCAACATTCAACATTCAAAATTTTTCTTACTTCAATATTGAAACAGATTTTGTTTCAACGTTCAACATTCAAAATTGTTTTACTTCAATATTGAAACAGATTTTGTTTCAACATTCAACATTCAAAATTTTTCTTACTTCAATATTGAAACAGATTTTGTTTCAACATTCAACATTCAAAATTTTTCTTACTTCAATATTGAAACAGATTTTGTTTCAACATTCAACATTCAAAATTTTTCTTACTTCAATATTGAAACAGATTTTGTTTCAACATTCAACATTCAAAATTTTTCTTACTTCAATATTGAAACAGATTTTGTTTCAACATTCAACATTCAAAATTTTTCTTACTTCAATATTGAAACAGATTTTGTTTAAACATTCAACATTCAAAATTTTTCTTACTTCAATATTGAAACAGATTTTGTTTCAACATTCAACATTCAAAAATTTTCTTACTTCAATATTGAAACAGATTTTGTTTCAACATTCAACATTCAAAATTTTTCTTACTTCAATATTGAAACAGATTTTGTTTCAACATTCAACATTCAAAATTTTTCTTACTTCAATATTGAAACAGATTTTGTTTCAACATTCAACATTCAAAATTTTTCTTACTTCAATATTGAAACAGATTTTGTTTCAACGTTCAACATTCAAAATTGTTTTACTTCAATATTGAAACAGATTTTGTTTCAACATTCAACATTCAAAATTTTTCTTTCTTCAATATTGAAACAGATTTTGTTTCAACATTCAACATTCAAAATTTTTCTTACTTCAATATTGAAACAGATTTTGTTTCAACATTCAACATTCAAAATTTTTCTTACTTCAATATTGAAACAGATTTTGTTTCAACATTCAACATTCAAAATTTTTCTTACTTCAATATTGAAACAGATTTTGTTTCAACATTCAACATTCAAAAATTTTTTTAATTCAATATTGAAACAGATTTTGTTTCAACATTCAACATTCAAAATTTTTCTTACTTCAATATTGAAACAGATTTTGTTTCAACATTCAACATTCAAAATTTTTCTTACTTCAATATTGAAACAGATTTTGTTTCAACATTCAACATTCAAAATTTTTCTTACTTCAATATTGAAACAGATTTTGTTTCAACATTCAACATTCAAAATTTTTCTTACTTCAATATTGAAACAGATTTTGTTTCAACATTCAACATTCAAAATTTTTCTTACTTCAATATTGAAACAGATTTTGTTTCAACGTTCAACATTCAAAATTTTCTTACTTCAATATTGAAGCAGATTTTGTTTCAACGTTCAACATTCAAAATTTTTCTTAGTTCAATATTGAAACAGATTTTGTTTCAACATTCAACATTCAAAATTTTTCTTACTTCAATATTGAAACAGATTTTGTTTCAACATTCAACATTCAAATTTTTTCTTACTTCAATATTGAAACAGATTTTGTTTCAACGTTCAACATTCAAAATTTTTTTACTTCAATATTGAAACAGATTTTGTTTCAACATTCAACATTCAAAATTTTTCTTACTTCAATATTGAAACAGATTTTGTTTCAACATTCAACATTCAAATTTTTTCTTACTTCAATATTGAAACAGATTTTGTTTCAACATTCAACATTCAAATTTTTTTCTTACTTCAATATTGAAACAGATTTTGTTTCAACATTCAACATTCAAAAATTTTCTTACTTCAATATTGAAACAGATTTTGTTTCAACATTCAACATTCAAAATTTTTCTTACTTCAATATTGAAACAGATTTTGTTTCAACATTCAACATTCAAAATTTTTCTTACTTCAATATTGAAACAGATTTTGTTTCAACATTCAACATTCAAAATTTTTCTTACTTCAACTTCAATATTGAAACAGATTTTGTTTCAACATTCAACATTCAAAATTTTTCTTACTTCAATATTGAAACAGATTTTGTTTCAACATTCAACATTCAAAATTTTTCTTACTTCAATATTGAAACAGATTTTGTTTCAACATTCAACATTCAAAATTTTTCTTACTTCAATATTGAAACAGATTTTGTTTCAACATTCAACATTCAAAATTTTTATTACTTCAATATTGAAACAGATTTTGTTTCAACATTCAACATTCAAAATTTTTCTTACTTCAATATTGAAACAGATTTTGTTTCAACATTCAACATTCAAAATTTTTCTTACTTCAATATTGAAACAGATTTTGTTTCAACGTTCAACATTCAAAATTTTTTTACTTCAATATTGAAACAGATTTTGTTTCAACATTCAACACTCAAAATTTTTCTTACTTCAATATTGAAACAGATTTTGTTTCAACATTCAACATTCAAATTTTTTCTTACTTCAATATTGAAACAGATTTTGTTTCAACATTCAACATTCAAAATTTTTCTTACTTCAATATTGAAACAGATTTTGTTTCAACATTCAACATTCAAAATTTTTCTTACTTCAATATTGAAACAGATTTTGTTTCAACATTCAACATTCAAAATTTTTCTTACTTCAATATTGAAACAGATTTTGTTTCAACATTCAACATTCAAAATTTTTCTTACTTCAATATTGAAACAGATTTTGTTTCAACGTTCAACATTCAAAATTTTCTTACTTCAATATTGAAGCAGATTTTGTTTCAACGTTCAACATTCAAAATTTTTCTTAGTTCAATATTGAAACAGATTTTGTTTCAACGTTCAACATTCAAAATTTTTTTACTTCAATATTGAAACAGATTTTGTTTCAACATTCAACATTCACAATTTTTCTTACTTCAATATTGAAACAGATTTTGTTTCAACATTCAACATTCAAATTTTTTCTTACTTCAATATTGAAACAGATTTTGTTTCAACGTTCAACATTCAAAATTTTCTTACTTCAATATTGAAGCAGATTTTGTTTCAACATTCAACATTCAAAATTTTTCTTACTTCAATATTGAAACAGATTTTGTTTCAACATTCAACATTCAAAATTTTTCTTACTTCAATATTGAAACAGATTTTGTTTCAACATTCAACATTCAAAATTTTTCTTACTTCAATATTGAAACAGATTTTGTTTCAACGTTCAACATTCAAAATTTTCTTACTTCAATATTGAAGCAGATTTTGTTTCAACGTTCAACATTCAAAATTTTTCTTAGTTCAATATTGAAACAGATTTTGTTTCAACGTTCAACATTCAAAATTTCTTTACTTCAATATTGAAACAGATTTTGTTTCAACATTCAACATTCAAAATTTTTCTTACTTCAATATTGAAACAGATTTTGTTTCAACGTTCAACATTCAAAATTTTTTTACTTCAATATTGAAACAGATTTTGTTTCAACATTCAACATTCAAAATTTTTCTTACTTCAATATTGAAACAGATTTTGTTTCAACATTCAACATTCAAAATTTTTCTTACTTCAATATTGAAACAGATTTTGTTTCAACATTCAACATTCAAAATTTTTCTTACTTCAATATTGAAACAGATTTTGTTTCAACATTCAACATTCAAAATTTTTCTTACTTCAATATTGAAACAGATTTTGTTTCAACATTCAACATTCAAAATTTTTCTTACTTCAATATTGAAACAGATTTTGTTTCAACGTTCAACATTCAAAATTTTCTTACTTCAATATTGAAGCAGATTTTGTTTCAACGTTCAACATTCAAAATTTTTCTTAGTTCAATATTGAAACAGATTTTGTTTCAACATTCAACATTCAAAATTTTTCTTACTTCAATATTGAAACAGATTTTGTTTCAACATTCAACATTCAAATTTTTTCTTACTTCAATATTGAAACAGATTTTGTTTCAACGTTCAACATTCAAAATTTTCTTATTTCAATATTGAAGCAGATTTTGTTTCAACATTCAAAATTTTTCTTACTTCAATATTGAAACAGATTTTGTTTCAACATTCAACATTCAAAATTTTTCTTACTTCAATATTGAAACAGATTTTGTTTCAACATTCAACATTCAAAATTTTTCTTACTTCAATATTGAAACAGATTTTGTTTCAACATTCAAAATTTTTCTTACTTCAATATTGAAACAGATTTTGTTTCAACGTTCAACATTCAAAATTTTCTTACTTCAATATTGAAGCAGATTTTGTTTCAACGTTCAACATTCAAAATTTTTCTTAGTTCAATATTGAAACAGATTTTGTTTCAACGTTCAGCATTCAAAATTTTTTTACTTCAATATTGAAACAGATTTTGTTTCAACATTCAACATTCAAAATTTTTCTTACTTCAATATTGAAACAGATTTTGTTTCAACATTCAAATTTTTTCTTACTTCAATATTGAAACAGATTTTGTTTCAACGTTCAACATTCAAAATTTTTCTTACTTCAATATTGAAACAGATTTTGTTTCAACATTCAACATTCAAAATTTTTCTTACTTCAATATTGAAACAGATTTTGTTTCAACATTCAACATTCAAAATTTTTCTTACTTCAATATTGAAACAGATTTTGTTTCACATTCAACATTCAAAATTTTTCTTACCTCAATATTGAAACAGATTTTGTTTCAACATTCAACATTCAAAATTTTTCTTACTTCAATATTGAAACAGATTTTGTTTCAACATTCAACATTCAAAATTTTTCTTATTTCAATATTGAAACAGATTTTGTTTCAACGTTCAACATTCAAAATTTTTTTACTTCAATATTGAAACAGATTTTGTTTCAACATTCAACACTCAAAATTTTTCTTACTTCAATATTGAAACGGATTTTGTTTCAACGTTCAACATTCAAAATTTTTTTACTTCAATATTGAAACAGATTTTGTTTCAACGTTCAACATTCAAAATTTTTCTTAGTTCAATATTGAAACACATTTTGTTTCAACGTTCAACATTCAAAATTTTTTTACTTCAATATTGAAACAGATTTTGTTTCAACATTCAACATTCAAAATTTTTCTTACTTCAATATTGAAACAGATTTTGTTTCAACATTCAACATTCAAATTTTTTCTTACTTCAATATTGAAACAGATTTTGTTTCAACATTCAACATTCAAAATTTTTTTACTTCAATATTGAAACAGATTTTGTTTCAACATTCAACATTCAAAATTTTTCTTACTTCAATATTGAAACAGATTTTGTTTCAACGTTCAACATTCAAAATTTTTCTTACTTCAATATTGAAACAGATTTTGTTTCAACGTTCAACATTCAAAATTTTTCTTACTTCAATATTGAAACAGATTTCAGTTCAACGTTCAACATTCAAAATTTTTCTTAGTTCAATATTGAAACAGATTTCAGTTCAACGTTCAACATTCAAAATTTTTCTTACTTCAATATTGAAACAGATTTTGTTTCAACGTTCAACATTCAAAATTTTTCTTACTTCAATATTGAAACAGATTTCAGTTCAACGTTCAACATTCAAAATTTTTCTTAGTTCAATATTGAAACAGATTTTGTTTGAACGTTCAACATTCAAAATTTTTCTTAGTTCAATATTGAAACAGACATCAGTTCAATATCAATAAAGAGAAATCAATTCTACGAATCTATTGTTTAGAAGTGAACGTAGAGACACAAATCTGCAAGCAGAGGCACAATTCACAGGAATGTCCACGTTGAACATATATGATGTCTACCAGAAAGTTGTGGATTTGTTTTCAGTAGTCACGTTGATTACAAAATAGTTTCGTTATAATTGATAACGGGATATTATACCACTTACTTGTAAGACAGTGTGCTTTTTTGCAATCCGTGTTCGTGCATCGTTTCTCCTTCCGGTACAAACATGTTTCTCTGTTGCCTTCTACAATGCTTCTACTGAACGGATTGGTTTGAAATTTGGTGTACTACTTAAAGACGATGAGTAAAATTGTACCGTGCTTTTACTTTCATGGTTATATTTCCTATTTTCCCAGCCGAATTAGACATTTTGAATGTAAAAATATATAGTTTTGCGTAACACTTTTATCTGTACCTACTGAAGGGGTTTGGTTTTCGTATGAAGTACATATGTTTAGCTAGTCCCTATGTGTCACCAGATCAGTGCAAGTATTTAATTGCATGCTGTAACCATGACAGGAGTCCCAAACAATTTAAGCTAGATGTCTTCTGTTAAAATATCAACTTGAGTTCTATATTTTTTTAATATTGTCCCCGCTTTGAGATAGCTTTAAATGTGTTTTATCGGTTTTTTGTAATTGTTTTATTTGTCCCAGCTTTGGATATTCTGTATGTTCAGTATACAATATTCAACATCTGGGTTCAAGAATTATCGTTTGAAGTACACTCTCGTTACGACTTGAGTTCTCGCTGTAGATTGATATTCATTGATTTTTGTATTTCCATGTTTTACATGTTGCCTGTTTTTCCCGTTCTTGTTGGTGTTTACTTGTTTTGTCTCTTCCCTTTTGGACTTTTGACATTCGGATACCCTTTGGTACCTCTGCTTCTTTCTTAAAATACTTGTATAAGATTAAGATAGAGATGGTGGTCATCTTGAAAAAAAATGTCCCAATATTGATGTTCACCTTTTAAAAGAGTACATTTTTCAAATTATTTTACCATAAAGATAACACATTTGCATCTGCTTGACTAATTGGAAAATAGATTTACGGATTAAAACAGTGAATTGTAATGAGCATTGATAGTTTAATGTGAAACACTGAGAAATCAGAGATAGTGGGTCAAAACCACTTCAAAGCCGCAGTTCTCGTTTAATAAAAATAGTTACCGGGTATGCAGTAAATTGATTAAAACAAACCAAAAAGGAACATATAACTGCATAAATAAGATATTTTTCGTTACAAAGTTGAAACTGACCTACATAGTAACGCTTTTTAATTTCCGTTCTTCATCATTTTAAAGTCGCAAGGAGGCCTCCAAGCTGGGGCAAGCGCTTACCCGTAGCCTCTTGCATTTTAAGACAAATATTCATCAAATGTCCGGTGTCCGGAAAGTGATTTCCCAATATCTCATATCCCTGTACATAAAATGGGTGTACATATCTCATGTCCCAGTAATATGACTCAAAAAGCCCGTATCCTATTAATATCATATGTGAATGAATATCCTCAAGGAATAAAATAGAATATAATCTAATCCCTTGATATCCTATCCGAAATATGCTTTTAACATGCGTTCATGAACGGATTACTGTTTGGTCTACATTTTAATTTAGTTAAAGTTATCGGTTAAATATTTAAACTCACGCTTTTCCTGATTTCCTTATTCCAGAATGAACTGGTTCCACATTTTAGTCCATGTTTAAGATATGCCTCTGATGAATATCAAATAAGGAACCAGTTACTTATTGGACATTCAGATTTTGAATTAGGAAATGGTTACGTATTCGATATTCCACATTTCGCTCCTTGCTTTAAGATATGCCTCTAACGAATATCCGATAAGGAAGTGAGAACTGGTACATTTTGTAACATATTCGATATTAATATTTTAGACAGGGAACTTTGCTGCTTATTTTATACCTTATTTTGTTATTCCTTATTTCTAGTTGAAAATATTACTTATTCGTATTCTTATTCTTATTCCTTTTCCTATATTTAAACTGTAATTATTGTTTCAAAAAGTATATCACTACGAACATATCATTCTTGGTTCATTATTATTTTATTTGTGAAATATGCTTATACATGTAATAAACATAAACAAGTGGCTTCCGGGAGCCTGACTTTCTCACTTGTTCCTAAGGGCTATAAGTGTCTTTTCTATATGGGGTCATCTGACAATTTAAATTAGAAAGAGACTTTTGTAGAGCTTAAAATAAGCTGAAGGTTTAGACAAGCTACAGCTTTTCTATATCTGCAATAGCTTTTATTCTATGGGGGAAAACATGGAAACCGCTTTATTAACGTTTAAAAAAGGCCATACGCCCTATAAGGGTCCATCTGACTTCCACCCATTGGAGATTTTGTAGAGCGTTTAAGCAGGCAACAGTTTTCTCTATTTGCTATAATTGTCATCCTATAGTGCAAAATACATATACCCAAAACGAGTAAAACTGGTATAAAACGGTTAATTTGGTTATGCTATTTGATAGATGAAGATCCTCTGTAATGGATTTTAGACTGAATAAAATTAGTAAGTATATAATTCCTGCAAAGTTTCAGTTAAATTAGTTTAGTGGTTTCAGGGAAGATTTTTGAAATTGTTAACTGTTGACGGACGACGACGGACGCATAGTGATGGCATAAACTCATCTGGCCTTTGGCAAGATGAGCGTCAAACAAGAGGCTCCCAGGAGCCTGAATCGCTCACCTGGTCTTGATGTCAACCCTATGAAGACTTTTGTAGATCTAATGGAGCTGAATGTTTAAGCAAGTAAAAGCTTTTCTCTATCTGCAAAAGTTTTCATTGAATAAGCAAAAAAACTATTTATCACCTTTAAAGGGCCATCACCCCTTTAAGGGATCATCTGCCAACTTCTAACCTATGAAGACTTTTGTAGAGCTAAATGAGCTTAATGTTTAAGCAAGCAACAGTTATTCTCTATCTGTAATAGTTTTCATTCTATAGGCCAAAAACACTATTTTTCACCTTAAAGGGGACGTAACCCTATAAGGGGTCATCTGACAACTTCGACCCTACAGAAACTTTTGTAGCGCTAAATAAGCTGAACATTTAAGTAAGCAACAGCTTTTCTCTTTCAGCAATAGTTTTCATTCTGTATAGTGCAGCGGTTGATCGGTAAAAAGTCGTCTATTTAAGGAGTTTAATGTACCGACATAACACACAGCTAATTTTTCTAGGGAATATTATACAACCATTTAGCTTTGATTTTAAGTGGGTCGTCACGAATTCGTCTAGGGCATTTTTTGGTAAAATCGCTTTTTTTAACAGTGGTGTATTTTTGTAAAAATCCTTCCATTGGTGTGAAGTTTCAAAACAAATATTTGTTTATAAAAAAATCAAAATTTTGGACAAAATTATCAAGAATAACCCTTTATCTTACTGTTAATAAAGATTTTGCCAGATTGTACTCGAGTTTTTCATCAAAATCGATGCTTTTGAAAATGCTCACTTTTTTATCACATTTTAGAAAAAAGTTGTTTCCTATCAAAATGTTTCTTGTGTTTTGTAACTTTAAAACTCTTTGAACTCTGTGTTATTATATACTTAACTATTCTGCCAAGTTTTATTGAAAACGGTGCAGAAATGTTGATTTTATTACGTTTTTTATAAACAAATTTTGCAAAATATAATTCCGGAAACCCAAGTCTTTCCGTATTTGGCCTGTAAAAAACTAAATAAAATTTAGCTCTTTTGTACTAAAAAAGAAATTTATGAAAAAATAAAGTAAAAATATATTAACAGAACGATGAAAAGTAGTCTTGAATTCCTAATTAAAAAAAGACAAAACAATAAAAGGTCGTAATTACAAGAGAAACGGTCATTCAGTCATAAAAAAAAACATGTACTAGTCAGTAGCTACTACGCATTGCATGATATCTGTCTTCGGACCTGGATACTCATATCTCGATTAAACTTCGTCGACGAATCATCAAAGAAGAAACGGTTATTGCTACAGAATGTAACAATACATCTTTTTGAGCAATTTTGATATTCGAATTACATCTTTAAAATAATTCAAATCTAAAAACAACAAACGTGAATTTTGTAGAACGCTCGAGGTAGAACGTCCAGGAGTTTCTTATACACGTTATCATATTCTTTATGTATGAAAATATAAGGTAGAAAAACGCAAACTGCAATTCTCATCGAATTCGCCTCATTTATTAGCTGAGCAAGTGCAGATGGAGGACGTCCATTGGAATGTCGAATTTCATCCAAGCGAATTTTCATGCAAAAATATTAAAATTGTACCCAAATGCATGATGTTTGATTCACTTGAAGTGTGTCTCGTCCATGAGGTCTCGTCTATTCAAGTTTGGTCACAGGGGCTCTTGTAAAGGGTTAAACAAACATTACAACATTCGAATACAAATATGTACATACAAATGTATAGAGTTTTTGACTCAATTAGAAAAAGTTCCTTTGCAAAAATATCTTATGACCTACCAACGAAAGTCGCCGGATGTTTGAGGTCCACACGTACATTCATTTGTTTATATTCTGTGGATTTTGTTTATGATAATCGATACAAATATTGTTGCACTTCTGCGAGTTAAATTTGATTTTTTATAAGGCAACAAAACGATATTGAATGAAGTAATGCTGAGTATGATATCAGCTAGCGCTGCTTGTTCGAGTATTGTACTGCACAAGTGCATCATCAAAGTGTTATAGTCAATTACAACTATCGATCTTTAGCTTTGTGTTTTTGTGTTGACAAATAGTTCAAAGCCATGGAATTTTCCCGACGTGTAAATTTCAATTTTTATGAAAATTCTTCTTACATGTACCCAAGACTAAGGTAGATCTTATCTTTAAATGCGACCAAAGGGTCATGAGTTCGAATCCAGTCCCCGGCACTATCGTGTTGTTACTTTACTGTTTATGATTAGTATATGGCTCTATACTCTTCATATTCATATTTAGCTTGGCATTTTCAGCTATTTGGCTAGAGTGTCTCTGATAAGTCTTGAGTAAACGAAACACGCGTCCAATTTATTGCCCGAACCTTTGTTGTAAATTTAATTTATTTGAAAAAAGTCTTTGCGTAAGCGCATTAATATTCTGGAATCTTACAAATATACAATCAGATGTAAACTTTATTTGGGATATACATGTATGGCAAAAGATCGCATAATACATGTATTTTTAGTTTGTATGGAGTGAAGTGGGATAAAGATATCAATTAGCGATCTTAAAATGCTTCAATATTTTGGATGTGCTCCAATCTGCTTTTACAAGAATATATACTAGTAAGCTTTATTAAGAACAGACTCTGCATAGTTTTGTTTAATGTTTTCCGCGGGCAACTAGAAAAGCATTTAACAAGCGTCGATCCCTAGAAAACGAAGCCATTACAAGTATGTCTCCTTTCTTTAAATGGTGTTAGAAACTAAGAAGCTATACCATTAGGGGAATATGAACCAGTAAAAACGATCGAGAACAGCACGAAGAAAAAGACACCACACAACACGAAAACTTAAAAATACAAAAATAACTGAATAGCAATCAACAACTTAAAGAAACTCGGGTGCTCAGGAAGAGTAAGCGATTTATGCTTGCTATAGCACACCCGTCGCACTGCTAATAGCAAACACCATAAGCGGGAGCAGACGGAATATTGCTACACAGGAAGGGAAAGTTGAAGTCATCACGTTCATCATAGATCTAGAACTTTGTTGAATGTCTTCAGTGAGTGTAGATCTAAATATGAGGGAGACTTCCCAGAATCCGTTGTGTATTTTTCTCAAGTCTTGGGGTTGATGAGATGGAGGAAGTCACCAAATCTAGAATTGTTCAGTGAAAAAAGTAAAAAAGAAAGCTAGTCTACTTGGCAAGAGGTGATTGTAAGACGTCTGTTCAATATGAATAAAGAAACAAAAACAGGATGCAAAGGTGCACAATTAGTGCAATCGAAATCCTAAATGTTTGCTTAAAACAAATCACCAAACTAAACAAATATATTGCCAATAAAGATAAAAACAAAATTACCGAACTTGGAGAATCAATCTCATATGTCCATAAGACGAAACAAAACAAGGAATACATACCGAAAAAATCGAAGATCGCAATGGGCCTGACTTGGTACAGGCATTTTAAAAGAAATGGTGGGTTAAACCAGGTTTTAAGGCGCACCAAACCTCCCTCTTTCATTGCGATCTTTGGGTCCGGTAGTTACACAAAACACAACGGGTTTGTGATGGCATATTAGGGATGCTAAGGTGATCATCTCAGTACATCAACCAGCCAAATAAAAATAAGTCAATAAGAAAGTTGGGCATGTCGATTATCAATTGGGTCCTCTGTAAAGTTCTTTTTCTTAGACTTTTTCTTGAATCAGTGAAAAGATGACGTTGATAGTTCGATCATAGATCGTTTATAGACACAACAACGTACACGCGAAGTCCAGTCGTAACTATCATCTCTTAGACGACTACTTAACTCGACTTGTTTCCTGTGTTATGGTTTACATGTAATTTTGATGCATGTGAAAAGGGCAAGGCAAAATATTTCCAAATTACAGTGGACTGCAGTGTTTTTGCAATTGCTAGCTGATTTAATTACTTCTATATTCCATTTACATGTGTAAGCCTTGCATTGTAAACAATTACGAAAGACATCATGTGCTCGTAGACTAATGTAGGATTTCAATCCCTAAGGTGCATGCAGATTTGTCTTTTCATCATTATTCTCCGCTGATAACTGATAACTGTGCACCGTAGCGATTTCTTGTCCAATCCGGATTTTTTGCTGAGATTGCACTTAAGATGTGTTTGGGCTTTCAGCTTCGATGTCTACTGATTGTTTGATTATCTTTTTATCACTTCGAGATTTAGCTTGAGTTTAGTAGATTTGATACTTCTTAGATTTTGCTTCTCACCAATTTATTAGGATTAATGTAAAATAGTTTATTCTTTGTAACCTTTTGATTACGTTCTTATAATTTTGTGTGTAGTATATGTTATTCAATTGTCAATTAGCATTAAAATGGTCATTAAACAGGACATTTTCGTGTGCAGCTACATTTTTCGGACGCCCCCTACGTTACTGTCATTTGTTTTAGCGATGCATAACCTGTTTTATATGATGGTTTAAAGTCTGAATTTTGATTTATATGCATTTTATTAGCAAAAAATTAAAATAAAAACGGTAAAACCAAAATAAATATATCTGTTTTAATGTATTTTCTAAGAGCCAGCAAAAAACGTCATTTAACGTCACTTTTTGAAACTCAGGCAGATGTTTTGTAGCTTCAATTCAATTGTTAACTTTAAAGACTTATTAAAATTCAATATCTGCCAAATATTATAGCTGTAATTTCAAAGCAAACAACTAGAATTTTGAACTTTCCAACTATGTGACCTTTGACCTTAAATATTTCAAATTTGACCAATAGAAACATGTGACGACCTGTTTTATCTGAAACTAGAGATATTCCTCTTTAATATGATATACAATATAGGTGTGTGTTCTGTCGGTCCATTAAAGTCATTTTTTTCCTGGTCAAACCGCTGCACTAGTAGGCCAAAAACATGATATTTTAGGAGCCGTAACCTCTATAACGGGTCGTCTGACAACTTCGACCCTGTGAAGGCTTTTGTAGAGCTAATTGAGCTGAGCATTTAAGCAAGCAACAGCTTTTCTCTATCTGCAATAGTTTATCCTATATGCCAAAACACTATTGTGGGCCGTAACCCCTATAAGGGGTCATCTGAAAACTTTGACCCTATGAAGGCTTTCGTAAAGCTAAATGAGCTGAACATTAAAACCAAGCAACAGCTTTTCTCTATCTGTAATAGTTTTCATTCTATAAGCCAAAAACATGAAAGAAGGCTATTTTTCACCTTTAAGGGGCTGTAACCCATAATAAGGGATCATCTGACCAAATGGAGACTTTTGTAGAACATTTGATGCTGAAGCAGTAGGGTGGCATCAGATTTCATCTATTTCTTATACTGTTTGATTTACAAGCCAAAAACAGTAGTCTGAACCCCTGGTCTATTTTTAGTAACAGCGGCCATGTTTTTTGACGTATCAAAAATCCAAACACAAATTTGGAGCAGGACACCCTGAGGATCATTCATACTAAGTCTATTTTGCTAAGATTTTTTGCTGATAAAAGGATATACCTAGAGGCAATAATTCTTATCAAAATTGATTGACGCAGACTTTATCCAATAAGCAGTTGAAAATTAGGGCAAAGTGTTAAAATCCACACCCCTTAAAGACAATTTTATGAGTAATTAAAATTATTTTAATTTTATATTCAAATAATTTGGTTTAATTTAATCATTGTGTTTTAGCTGTCCCGTATCAATATTGATTTTCTGTTATTATGTGGAATTGAGTTGTCCTCCTTTGCATATACTCATGTTTTCTGATAGGCGGCGTATGTCCTACTATAAAAGAAAATACAGGAAACGGGATGGTCTCTCTCCTCGTGCGCGACCGACAGAACAACAAGGATTTATTTTAAAGTTATATCATTATTTAGAAGTCGTTCTTAAATTTATATTTTGACAATGCCGCGAACAAATAAGAACAAGGGGAGTCCGGCCAGGGCAGTGGGACAAAGGAAACGAAAAGCAACATATAAAGCAGCCAAAGAGAGCCCAAAGAAAAAATCGGCGAAGAAGGACCATCTGCCTAAGGGGAATATTGGAACAGAGGAAACCGGTAATTCCGGTTCAGAATCAGGTAGTGAAATAGGGGACACCCCTATGCATGAATTTACACATACAGCATGTCACGAAATCGAACAAACAAATGTTGCTGTTGACGTAGAAGATTATACCCCCGCCCGGGACACAAGTTTTTTAGATAATGTGGGAGCTAATGTCCCCCTCAAAATTAAGGAGAAAATTTGGGCAGGGAAGTTTGTTGAATTTTCAACACTCCTGAAACCAGAGCGGGATGCATTCAATGACATAGAATCTAGGGATCTTAAAATTAAAAATCAAAAGATTGTATGTGAACCCTCCAAACCCAGATCATTTCTCGATATTGAAGAGTGGACTTCGGCCTACATTGTTTTCATGAGCGTCATGCTCGAAAAATACAGAACTAAGGCTCAAGAGATGTTGAAGTATTTTAGGGATATACGACTGGCATCTAAAAGGTCACCTCGTTTTGGGTGGGGTTCTTATGATGAACAGTATCGCCTTAGGAAGGAAAGGGATCCTAACTCATCCTGGGGCGTTATTAATCAGGAACTGTGGCTTCTTTACGTTAACAGCAATACTAGACACGAAACACACAATTATCAAGGTCAATCCTCGTACACTAGTTCTTTTCCATATTGACAATCAATCCGTCATTCAGATAATCAATACAAAAACAAGTAAATCAGAAAGGGTCATGCAACTTGTTAGGAAATGGTACTCATGAATTTGAACAATAACACACACATTAAGGCAGTCTGGGTACCATCAAAACTGAACAGAAAGGCAGATTTCATATCTCGTTCACAGTGGGGACTATTCCGAAAAGAGGCACCCGAAGCAAACTGGTGGCCGACCAAAATAAACTCAACAATCTGGGACATCTGCAAGTTATAGCATCTCACTTGGTTCAAAGTGGCATATCCAAAAATACCAGGAATAACTATGATACGGCACTACAGAAATTATCTACATTCAGGTTAAAATATGGTTTACAACATATTTGGCCAATTCCTGTTCAAGATCTGTTAAATTTTGTCGCTTACTTAGCATCTGAGAATTTGTCACCATCAACAGTGACATCTTATCTGTCTGGAATATCATATTATCACAAAATTAATAGCTTTGAGGACACAACAAAATCTTTTATTATTAGTAAGGCAGTAGAAGGTTTAAAACGCAATAAAGGTCCTCAAATAGATAAGAGAGAGGCACTGTCAATCCTAACACTTGAACAGTTGATCAAACATTCGCCAAGTTATTGTTCATCTACGTATGAATCAACGCTTTTCTCAGCTGCATTTTCATTAGCCTTTTTTGCATTACTGCGAGTAAGCGAATTTACAAAAAACAACTCCACTAATTCATTAGGTGTTGCGAAACAATTACAGCTCAGCCATGTTTCTATTAGTAAAGGCAGTATAAAACTTAAAAATCTTTTATTCAAAGACTCAGCAAAGGGGTAAGCCAGCAAATATTGTAATTAACGAGAATAGGGAAGTTTATTGCCCAGTCGCAAACTTAGAAAAATATCTGCGTGTAAGACCAATTTGCACAAATGGTGATCTTTTCATACATATGAACCATAAATCGTTAACAACATACCAGTTTAATTCAGTTTTAAAGAAAGCTTTGACTTTCTTAGGCTTACAAAACAATCATATTCGTTCACATAGCTTCAGAATAGGAGGCACAACTTATCCTAAAAACAAAAATCTTCCAGATGAGAAAATCATGCGACTAGGGAGATGGAAATCAAACACATACCAACGCTATATAAGATGTTCGAATGATTAGTCGTTTTAAGTTACTCCTCATTAACAAAACACAAGTCATTTCAGGACACAAGATCATTTGGATTATTGGTTCTTCTATTATACATTGGGCAGAGCTCGAGGCAAGCCGTTCTCCAGGTGGAAGAAAATTACATCTCGAAGGAACCACTATATTTTGGATTGGACAAAGGGGTCTTAAATTTCACCATACAGGTCTTGATGAACTTGTGGATTCAAAACGGCAGTCTTTACCTCATCCTGATTACATTATAATACACTGTGGTGCAAATGACATAACGGAACAGGTTGAAGATGAAAATCTAAAAAGTCACGATTGCAAACCTCTCAAAAAACCAATATCGGGCTTGCAACTCTTTGATGTTATAAAAACTTCTCTACTCAGATACAATGCACTTTTTAAAAACACGACGTTAATCTGGTCAACTATGTTGCAAAGAAGATACTGGCATTTTGCCTCTTTAGGCGACGGTCCAAAAATTGATAAGAAAAGAAAGGATGTTAACAGAATGGTTAAAAACTTTGTATTAAAAGACATCAACGGGGCAGCTATTTTGCATGATCAAAACATTTCAGCTCAGGATATGCAACTGTTCAGAAACGATGGTACTCACTTGTCTAAATTGGGGAACAAAGTATTTTTGAATAATTTGAAAGGGGGTATTGAAGCTATAATTCAGGGAAAAGGAAAAAGATATCCTTGCAGTCAGGCAGATAATTAGCTTTTGTTGGCGAGAACAATTCTTGTGAGTCCAGAATAATTGGACTCTGGGAATTGTTCCATGGCGTCGGGGGAGACTGGTTAGTGGTTGGGGATAAGTTCATCGGCCATTTCTCCGGGCCTGACAAATATCATATTTGCAGGTATTTTGGTTAAACGTGTGTAAATGTGGGGTATACAGCTGGGTATCGCTGGTACTCCCTCCACCTCTTTGAGGGGAGGTCTACTCCTTTATAGGAGGGGCACTTTGTTCTGGGGGGTGGCATCAATACGGGTGGACCCCCAAGCACTACCCCCATGGTCGTGGAATGTCCAGGGGTCAGATACTATGTGGATCATAGGTCACTGGTCGCCAGTGTGTTTTAGGTAACCAGCAGTCTCCCCTGAGGCCCATCAAAATATATCTGCTGCCAGTTCTTGCCAAACCTGTAAACATATTTACAACTGACAATATTGTTATATAAAGTTATTAACCTTATTTTGTTTTGTTTTACGATCAATATTTAAGATTACGTTGACACATATACTTTAGCGAGATAAAATCAGTGGAAAACTATGCAGTCATCAATCAAACATACAATTAGTACTACATGAACCTGTGGTGATATTTAAACAAAATGACATTTGGAAAAACAATTAGAGGTTTGGCAGTGGAGTAATGTTTTTGTAATGACAAAAGTATAAAGCCAGCTGTTGTGTAAATAAGTTGGCCAAATGATCGAGCTCCACCTTGTCTGGCTGTCTGTCTGGCTGTCTGTCTGACTGTAGTTTAGTGAATTAGTATAAGGTATTACAATTAATTAAAATTATTTTAATTTTATATTCAAATAATTTGGTTTAATTTAATCATTGTGTTTTAGCTGTCCCGTATCAATATTGATTTTCTGTTATTATGTGGAATTGAGTTGTCCTCCTTTGCATATACTCATGTTTTCTGATAGGCGGCGTATGTCCTACTATAAAAGAAAATACAGGAAACGGGATGGTCTCTCTCCTCGTGCGCGACCGACAGAACAACAAGGATTTATTTTAAAGTTATATCATTATTTAGAAGTCGTTCTTAAATTTCCCGCCCAACCCTCCCTATAGAACTTTTGATGCTGCATTTAGTTTTTGTATATTTCAGAGTTTCCAGTTGCATAGTCCTTTCCATGTGGATTTAAACAAGTTGTACTCCTAGGCTCTCCGATGGATCCCGTTAGCAAATGGTTTTCCAGACGATATTAAGAAAGGCAGTACTCGTAAGTCTTTTCAAGAATACTTAATTTGTAGAAATTCAATATGGCTTCTTAAAGAATATGGTTTTAACAACAATAACTTTCATCCACTGAAAATATTCATCATTAATTTTTAATAAATCAAATTAAACTATTTTAGTTTAAGACCAGAGACTCAGTTGAAAATACGATCGCGCTGTTTTCTTTATATACACTCGGACAAAGTTAAAGACCACTTTTTTGCTACAGTTTTGTCTTTTGATTTACAACTATACAACAATTAATGTTACCTTAAGCTTTCGCTTCACTGTTTTATTTTTTCTATGAAATCACTTTTTTTTGTCATAGTTGGCTTTTTCGAATATGTGAAAATTAATGAAGAAAATCCACAAAAAGTGTGCACTTAAACTTGCGTGTAGCTGTGATTTTCATCCTTAATGCGTATGAAAACACTCCAATCTTAAAAACTATCATTTGAAGACAACTGTTACAAGCTAAAACATTTTGAAACGCCATATTTACCACTAATTTGTTTCACCCTGTGCATTTTTTTTTAGAATAACAGGCTATTGTTAGAATTTTTTTTAATTATTTTTTTATGAAAAGATTGACCAATCCTTAAATTCATCTTATCCGTATCCATCTCTCATATATTGTAAGTTTTAAGTTATCTTAAACTCTTGTCCTAGCATGTAAAATCAACTGGTTTAAAGGGCAAAAACATATATATGTATTCTGTGTCAACGAACACAAACTTCGGGTTTCCACTTATTATATTTTATGCTTATGGTTTTGATGTAACGTTGTTTTTTCCTTAATATTTTATGTACAAAACACTGAAACAATTATAAGCGAACGTTAACGTGATGTCATTAGAATTTTTACACTTCTAAACATTGTAGTGAAAGAGAGGACCTTGCTGTGTCATTTAATTGTTACTCTGAGCGAATATATTAAAACAGGCCAAATTTATTTATAGCGTCTAATAAAAACAAACTCCCTACTAAATTACTTATTTTGCCACAGTTAACTAGAACATGAAGAACAGTATTGAACGAGAAATAAAAAAATAAGAAGCAAAGGATCGAGTACCAACGCAACATTCCAATATCACAAATCCGCAAACGCCACCACATAATCAGAAGACATATATGACCTCACCAAAAGGGTGGACAAATCATTTTCACAAGACAATACAAAAACTGCAATTAGCATTCAAACAGGAGATTGAACTCAAGTGTCCCCGATTTGTAGGTACATACATTTACATGTAGGAGTTGCCAAACAAGTCTAGGTTGAATATTATTATTATACCTCCGTTATAATGCCTAAACATGGTTCATCAAACTAGCGACAATTAAAATAGCGATTTTTGATTTCAATAGTCGAAACAACGATAATTTATTTTTCTTGAAATCAAACACCAAAACAGCCACATAAGATTTACAGGAAGACATTAAAGATAATGCGCAAAGACTAAATATTTAATATAAAAAAAGATTAATTGTATTTTTAACTTAACTTTGCCCCTTTTTACATAAATATAAATTTAAAAAAAATAATTAAAGTTTGGAACAAAGATAATGTTTCAAGTACATATATATTTGAACGTGCAATTGCATTCGTAAATTTTGAAAAAAAAAGTGTATACCATATCATAGATTCATTTTATATCAAGTTCTTTTTATGTCAAGTCAGTTTTTTTTTATCCACAAATCTAGTTGTCTATTGCATGTATTGGTCAGTCTTCTTAGTGTTACTTGTTTGTGTTACATATTGCTTGCCATCTATTTCATAATTTAAAATATCCATGTAAATGTCGCTATTTTGCCAAAGAAAATTGTCGCTGTGTCGCTGTTTCGATATATTACTTTTTTGAAAAAAGTAAATGTGTCGCAGTATAGAAAATGTCCGTAAGAATAAGATCAAGAACCCATGAAGGGCATTATGTTACTATGTTACATAACACGGATATGTTGTCAATATTTTTAGCCAGGGTAATCGCTAGCGATTAGCCACGGCTATAGCTACGATAGCCTTTCGGTTAGGTAGCAGATGGTTTTTTCCGGCGGTTCACAAAAAAGCCTATTAATTGAAGTATCAATACACGCAAGCAATAAAGTTCCTTTTCCAGATCTGGTTTTTTTTTCGTCGCTTTACTCGCAACTTATTTATTAAGTGTTCAAAAGTATGGGATAGTATTCAATGATTGATAAAGAATACAAAAGCGAATTGATATTTTGTTTATAGCAGTGTTCGTCGATCTCATTAGTGATGTAATATTCACTAATTTGCATCTCATTACGGGACAGGATAATTTACCCTAAGTTCAAATCCTCATAACTTTTTATTTTATCAGATAACCTGGTTCTGTAAACGGTTCATTGAAGAAGAATTTATTCATTTTTTTATAATACCATAATTGATTTTGAAAATAGGGCTTAAAAATATTTATGTCTCCCAAACGAAGTTTGGAGACATATTGTTTTTGCTCGGTTTCTTATTAAGTCGCCCAAAACAAAGTTTTGGCGACTTATTGTTTTTACCCCGTTTCTTATTATTCTTTTTATTATTATGTCCCCGAACACAAAGTGTCGGGGACAAATTGTTTTTGCTCGGTTTCTTATTATTATTATTTTTGTTATATATATTATTATTATTCTTAGTATTCTTTAGAGTGAACTTGTTTACTCGATTTAAAGAACATCTTTCAAGGTAGGAAGCTGAAACGTCATATATCAAGAGTATGGAGTGTGAAATTGTGTAATCAGGTTTTTTTTTTTGTCAAAATCAAACGACCTCTTATAGGGTAAATAGGGGACTGAAAATGGCTCCTCGAAATCAAAGTTTTATTTTAAGCGGCATTTATAAACCAGCGGGAATATTAAAAATCTGTCTATATATAAAATAGGTATTTACAAGAGGTATCATTCGAAAAAAGAATTTTGAAAAACGGACTTACCGTTTTCAATATTTTGCAAAAAAACGAAAAACAAAATTTGAAAGGGAGATAATCCAATTTGGATTTTGGGAAAATTTTTAAACTTTAGTTTTCTTAAATTTTTTGATCGGCGCCGCCACTTCCGGTAAAAATTCAACTTGCTCCGATTTTAACGAAAATTGATATCTAGGGGGTTGAAAGGATGGCGAATTTAGGTGTGCTGTCGAAAATGTCGAAAAATTCAAAATGGCTGCCACTTCCGGTAAAAATTCTCCTTTTTTTTTCTCCTATTTTAACGAAAATTGATGTCTAAGGGTTTGAAAGGATGGCGAATTGAGGCGCGTTGTCCAAAATTTCGAAAAATTTAAAATGGATGCCACTTCAGGTAAAGATTGAACTTGCTCAGAATTTAACGAAAATTGATTTGGAGGTGTTTCAAAGGATGCCAAATTGAGGCCCGTTGTCGCAAATGTCGAAAAATTCAAAATGGCCGCCACTTCCGGTAAAAATTCAACTTGCTCCGATCTTAACAAAAATTGATATTAAGGGGTTTTGAAGGATGGCGAATTGAGGCGTGAAGTCAAAAATGTCAAAAAATTCAAAATGGCCACCACTTCAGGTAAAAATTCAACTTAGTCCGATTTTTTACAAAAATTTATATCTAGAGGTTTAAAAGGATGGCAAATTGAGGCACGTTGTTGAAAATATTGAAAATTTAAAATGGACGCCACTTCAGGTAAAAAAAAACTATGATCCGATTGGAATGAAAATTGATATCTAAGGGTTTCATAGCTGGATATAAACAAAGAGGGGTACGTGACGGGACATTTGTGACTCGCTTTGCGATCACAATTATACCTAGCTATTATTATTATGTCCCCGAACACGAAGTGTCGGGGACATATTGTTTTTGCTCGGTTTCTTCTTCTTATTATTTTTTTTCTCGGTATTCTGGAGTGGTGAACTTGTCCACCTCTTTTAAGGGAGGAAGCTGAAACTTCATATATCAAGAGTATGGAATGGGAGATTGTGCTTTTTGTATTTTTCGCCGAAATTGAACGACCCCTTACTGGTCAAAAAAGGGCCTCAAAATGGCTCCTCGAAACCGAAGTTGAATTTTTACGTGGCATTTCTGATCCCGCAGGGGTAGGAAAAATTCCTTTATAGGGTTAGTGTAGACTTTTAAAACCTTTCATTTAAAAAAAAAATTTGAAAATCGGACTTACGGTTTTCAAAATTTTGCAAAAAAAACGGAATTTAATTTTTTTGTCATATTGAGTTATCTTTCTTTGTACATTGTATGTAAAAATTCTCAACTTTGTTATTTCTAAATGAAAATTGGTTTACAAGGTAATAGTGGTATGCCGAGTTCATTTTTGGTCTCGAAAAAAATTTTTTGGCGGCCATTTTCAAAATGGCGGCTAAAATGGCTACCATTTTCCCGCCAAAATTTAAACTTGCTCCGATTTTGATGAAAATTGGTATATAAGGTAATAGTGGTATGGCGAGTTGATTTTGACATCAACATTTTTTTTCGTCGGCTTTCAAAATGGCCGCAATTTCGCGCCAAATTTAAACTTACTCCAATTTTAATAGAAATTGGTGTATTAGGTAATAGTGGTATGGCGAGTTGATTTTTGACATCGAAATTTTTTTATTGTCGGCCATTTTCAAAATGGCCACAGTTCCCCGCCAAATTTAAAGTTACACCGATTTTGATGAAAATCGGTGTTTGAGATAATAGTGATATGCTGAGTTGATTTTTGACATCCAATTTTTTTTAAGTCGGCCATTTTCAAAATGACCGCCGTTTCCCGCCAAAATTAAACTTGTTCCATTGTGGAGGACGTTAGCGGTAGTTATGCTCGCAAGTCACCACAATAGTTTACAAGTACGCTACCATCGCTTGTAAAAAGGGTGCTTCAATGGAATGATAAGGGCGTCATTGCTTCTTAAAAAGGGTTCCCACAAAGGCCAGATATATTGTCAAAGAGGGGTACGTGAGGGGACAGGTATGTGACTCGCTTGCGATCACAATTAGAACTAGTTAAGGTCTTTCCCTTCTACAAGAGGAAAGACCATACTGTATTTCTTATGATTATTATTATTCTTCTTTTCTACCCTCAATATACGAAAAGTGTCGCGACATATCTTTTCGATACTTAATACCATTATTCGGTCATACCCTGACTCACCTTAACCCATGCTTTGAAACTGAACTATTTTTGGTAACGGAGTTATATGCCCCAGACCGAAAACCCTTGTGCACAGATCTCCTCCTAAACTGTAACCGGTATCAAAAATCTAAAGTGTGGGAAATGTTGCTGGGCTTCTGACAACATGTCATCACGCAAAAAAATTTTGCTCGATCAACTTCCTGGTTACGCGTTTTTGACCCGAAAAGTGTCGCGACACATCAATTTTTTTTTCTTCAAAACGGTTAGTCCTAGAGACTTGGGACCTTTACCAATCATCCTAGATGGCATATGTTGCATTCAAAAATGTCAAGGTCAAAGGTCAAATCTCAAGGTCAGAGGTCATGGTACACCTTGTGTGCAGATAAGCTAAAAAACCATACAAGATAGAAGCAGACATGTAATGGGAAATACTTGTCTCATTTAGACCTTTATTTGATATAAGGGTCGAACACTGTGCGACAAACCGTTTTCGAGCTATGGCCCTTAACGCGGTTCGGCTTAATGGTTTTTGGCTTATAACTTGAACACGGTTTGAGATAACATAGTAAACATATGGGTTATTTGAGACCGTAAACTTATGCCCTCCGATATAAAACCAAAGTTGCATGGCTACGGACAGCCATTTTCAAAATGGCCGCCATCGGAAATTGTTTTTTGAATATAACACAAAAACTGTAAAAAATTTAAGCGGACAATAAATGGAAAAAATGTTCGCCACGTCGAAAGCTACAAAAAATGTTTCAGGCGCGAAAGCGTAAAACTTGTCGTTTTTGAGTTACGGCCTTATTCATAATTTGAAAATGTTTTTTTAATTATTACTTTTAAACTGTTACAGATGGTGAATGAAATGTAGGGTTCATTTGATAGAGAATTAAAAGACCTACAATTTGAGTCCAAACAGTGTATTATTCGGTTGACTGGTTCCTAAATGGCGGCCAAAACAAGTTTCGCGAAACACGTTTTTTGCCCATAACCTGAAAACCATAACAGATAGTATAGTAAACATGTATACTTAAATGAATCAGAATGCCAAGACCTACAATTTGAGTCCAAGGTCAAAGGTCATGGGTCAAGGTCATTCCCTAGCAACAAGGTAACATTTATGAAAAGTCCATAGCAACCACATATATTCTTAACCAAGACTACTTTCCGAGTTTAGAGTTAAAATTTTTCAACCGGAAGTAACCCTTAGTCCATAGCAACCATCATAAAAGTCCTTAGCAACCATACCTTTTCTGACTCCAGGCTCGCTGCTCTTAAGTTTGGAACATTTTTCGCAACTAATATTTTAATACTATTGTTAAAAACAGACTCAAATAGCCTAACCAAACATAACCGTTATCATAAAACTAACAAAAACATGGGAAAGACCTCACATTTGTTCTCTGAACAAATGACTTTTTATTCCCTTCCACAAAAGGAAAGATCTTACTGTATTTCTTATGATTATTATTATTATTCTTTTCTACCCTCAATATACCAAAAGTGTCGCGACATATCTTTTCGATACTTAATACCATTATTCGGTCATACCCTGACTCACCTTAACCCATGCTTTGAAACCGAACTATTTTTGTATTGAAGTAAGAAAATTTTGAATGTTGAACGTTGAAACAAAATTTGTTTCAATATTGAAGTCAGAAAAATTTTGAATGTTGAACGTTGAAACAAAATCTGTTTCAATATTGAAGTAGGAAAATTTTGAATGTTGAATGTTGAACGTTGAAACAAAATCTGTTTCAATATTGAAGTAGGAAAATTTTGAATGTTGAACGTTGAAACAAAATCTGTTTCAATATTGAAGTAAGACAAATTTTGAATGTTGAATGTTGAAACAAAATCTGTTTCAATATTGAAGTAAAAAAATTTTGAATGTTGAACGTTGAAACAAAATCTGTTTCAATATTGAAGTAAGAAAAATTTTGAATATTGAACTAACAAAAAAAAAATTTGAATGTTGAATGTTGAATGTTGAATATTGAACCAACTTGACGCTGGTGTCTAGTTCTAGATCTTCATCAGTTGTAGTTGAATATTTCATACGAATTTGCAGCAAAGTGGAGTTTAAAATTTAACACTAAAAAGTCAAAAGTTATGGTTTTTGGAAAGCGAGTTGATCCAAATAATAAGTGGTCGCTCGGTAAACAACACATAGATGAAGGTAATGAAATTCAATATAAGTTTCTTGGTAACCACGTAAACAGGGTCCTTAAATCTAATCACAATGTAAATGTGTAGTTTAAAGATTCAGTCAAACCTGTCTATAGTGACCCTTCAAGGGACCTTGACAAAAAGGTTACTAGAGACAGGGGGTCTTTATATAGAGGTTGTGGAGATAAAGTATAATGTTAGGCATGTGTGTATGTGTATTAACTGAGGCACAGCTTCCATAGATCTATAGAAAGTATATTGATTTAATCTTGACCTATTGAAACTAAACAATAGACTAATTTACTGGCAATATTTCATTAATATTTTTGAACATACATGTCTTGAGAAAATTTATCCTAAACTTTTTTTAATACATGTTTGCATTGAATATACATGTAGGTTTACAGTATTTTATATGTAGTTTTGAAGTATATTTCTTAAAATATCCCTTTATATCTTATTCATAAGTGTAGGGAATGTTGCCAAAGAATTTCTCATAAATCATAAAAAAATATCTCCCTTTGATTACTATAGTAATAAATTTCGTAAATCTAGAATTGACAAAATTATTAATTCCCAACTTTTTAAGACATAAGTTAAATCTGACCCTAACACAAGCAATGAGTGATACTTACTACTATAAATCTTCCTAAAATTTACCTGAGAACTAATTACTAAAGAGTAAAGAAAGGTGACACTTTCTAATTAGCTTTGATCTGACAGCTCCCAAGCCAATTAAGTATTAGATACAATACATATGTAACAGAAAAACAAGCCGGTAACACCCGTTACCGTACAGTTTTTTCCGAGGCTTGTGGTCTAGTGGGAAGATGAATGCTTAGAATGACATCGCATGGTGGTTCAAAACCCGTTCGGAATCATTGTTTGAGCGTCAATTTTTTTCAGCCTAGAAACACACTAAGATTACCAAATGCTTTAAAGAAACATATTTTGAGTAAGATTTTTTTAAATACATTTTTAAATGAAATCTATTTGAAAAAAAAATATAAAAGATGAAAAAAGGCGCCAATTGGGTATTCCAGCGTCAAAAGTCAAAAAGGGCAACTACAAAACCAGCAAACATGAACAAGAACAGCACGAGAATACACACAAAAAATCCCCACAAATTAAACCGAACAGAAATCAACAACGCGAACGAAATGAAAATATGACTTAGTTTCTGAATTAAAAAAAAAATGATGAATTTTGTCTTCATTTAAATTCATTGAAAACATACAGCTTGTTATCTACACGTAGCTTGTCAAAATTTTAACAAACTTTATAATATATCGATTGATTTTTATCTTAAAAGCAAACTTTTGGCGTTAAGGGAAGATATGTAGGACATAAATCATAAAAATGTACTACTGATAAGTTGTTTGTCGTAATTGAGCGGATTGGTTCAGGTTTTTTTTTGTGAAACGTTTCACATTCAACACAATTAAAACCAAAATATACAAGCGTAAGGTTGTCCTTGTTTTACATCATCATCATATCAATAGGTTGTTTTTTCAACAAATTTTACATCTCAATCGTAGAGTAATATTTCGTGCCAATCAAACCTTGATCAATCCACTTATTTATTCAAAACGCACAAGTAACGATATTTAATTTTTGATAAGTATTTATCTTTATTTTGTTATCTCTTCATGGACATAAGTTTAAAAAAATCCAATTTTAACATCTTTAATGGATAAACAAATACTTCTCATTTTTTGGTAATTCACAGAGAAGTTGTTATGGCATCAAGCTCTATATTAGATTTCTTTTTCAACATAAGCAGAAACTTTAAAATTGTGTTTAGTAAAGGAAAGCCTCCGTTATGGGGTGGAATAATTGAAGACAGGAGTATATCATGAAATGGAGTCCCAGAATCAGTTCTAATCTTACCCAGAACTTATCTAAGTTTATCATGTTTATTTTTTACTGGCTGATCGTTTTTGGACGTTATTTTTGTACAAACTTAATTGTTCACAAGTTCGCAAAATTTACAAATGATCCAGAAGGTGTCTTTTAATGGTCAAATTTATTCAATATATGAATTAATTGTCGTAATAGTTGGTGTTCATATATATTTAAAGGACCAACTTTTATGTAGTCCTCAGTATTCGTGGGGTAAGATTGAAGTCTAGTACGACAAGGAATGATGGTTCAAACCCCGCTCAGGACAGGGATTTTTTCGAGACGATTTTAACTTAAAATGCATAGACAAAATGTCTTACAAATTAAAAACCTTAATATGATGAATAAATCTACCGTTCATCAAAATTTAACAACTTTGACTTCGTAAAGTACGCATGAACTAAGTTGACCTGTAGATAAACAGGCTGTGTAAGTTCTTAAAATAAAAGAGGCCGGTAACACCCGTTAAAGTACTGAAATTGAATAGCTCTGTGTGGGGTAAAGTCGTACAACAGTCATTTGCACTAATTTAAGGTCCTTACATACAGGTTTTGGCACTTCAAGGGACAGTTTCTGATGGTTACTAGTCACGTTGGACAGGTGGTCACTATATATATAGAGGTCAAATATATAGAAAAGAAATTGTTGGGGAGACTCAAAATAGTCTTTATGGACAGGAAGTCTTTATATGGAGGTGGTCACTAGTACAGGTTTTACTGTAAAATGGAAAATCTGTTGAATTTTATGACATGTGTCCTTGGTGAGCACGGGGACTTTAACCAAAAAAAAACTTTGTTTAAGCCCTTTGGAACTCTGTTCTAAAGCCCACCTTGACACACGATTGGGAAGTTGAAGTCATCACGTTTGTCATAGAGCTTTGTTGATAGTTTTCCTTGAGAGTCTATTTCGAGGTGTAGATCTAAATATGAAGCAGACTTTCTTAGAATCCGTTGTGTCCTTTATCTCAAGTTCCGGGGGATATATGAGATGGAGAAAGTCACCAAATCGAGAATTGTTCAGTGAAAGGACATCATCAATATAACGGAACGTGAGGTTAAAAGAGAGAGCAAGTCTACGATCTTTTTTGTCTAGAAGAGATTGTAAGAAGTCTGCTTCATATGAATGAAGAAACAAATCAGCAAGCAAAGGTGCACAATTGGTGCCCATTGGAATCCCTATTGTTTGCTGAAAAACACGTCCACCAAACTGAACAAATATGTTGTCTATAAGAAAGTTGAGCATGTCGATTATTTGATCTTCTGTAAATTTGTTCTTACTTTTAGACTCATTGATGGCGAAGTAAGTCTTATTATAACCGACTACCAGATATTTGTACCTGCGTTTTCCATTCTTTTTGAAAAAGCTGCGTTTAATCAGCTGTGCCAATCGTGACTTGAGTTGTTCATGTGGAATAGAAGTGTAAAGTGTGGAGAAATCGAAAGTCTTGATGCCGTTGCAAGATGAAACTGATTTAGAGTTAAGAATCTCCATCAGTTCTTTCGAATTCTTCAGGATCCACATTTGATCGACACCATTTCTAGAATAACAACAATCGTAATATTTCTGGAGGCCGGATTTTATTGCCGTCAGTATTGAGGTCAACAGGACTGAAAGAGGTTTAGTGGTACATTTCGATGACCCTGCAATGAAGCGCTGTTTGTATGGATTTTTATGTAATTTAGGAATCCAATACAGGGATGGAATGTCATCATTGTCAGCACCAACAGAGAGCCCGAAGGAGGAAATGACAGATTTATGATTGTCAATAATTTCCTCCTTAGACAATGTTGTAGCTGTGTACGTGCTGCTATTGTTGGTACAACTAACCTCTAATTCAACTGTCAAGCACTCAATATAGTGTTTCTTGCACACAAAAATGATGTTATTTGGTGCTTTGTCTGCAGGTACAACAACATATTTGTCGTGTAAGGTGGACAGTGTTTTTGCAACATCAGCGTTGTTAAATATGGATGTTGCTTTAGTGCTCATTGAGCTCTTCAAAGAATTAATTCGTTTCAAAATCAATGACCTCACAGCTTTAACCCACTCTGACAAAACGTCCGTTTCTTTCTCCTGTTCTTTCTTGGCCCATTTTCTGGCATAGTCTTCAACTGAATCCATAATTGTTTTAAAATTATGGTTCCAGTTGATACGTCTAGGCTCACGGTATTTTGGTCCTTTAGCCAAAACATCGCGAAGTAAATCATTTTCCACGATGTTTAGGTCACCAGTTATAACGTGGCCAGAGGGACTATAATTGAATGGGGACTTTTCACAAGAACAGTCTGGAGGTTTTGCTTTGAGGTCATTGATTTGGAAATCCCGCAACACTTGTTTGTGGTTGAAAACCTTGGGTGCAATAGTGGAAGTATAGGTATAAGAGATGATTGGAATACTTTTATCTTTGAAATAAGGAGGCATATGTGCCGTTACAGATTTATAATGTAGAATATTTCCTAAATTTATGGCATCTAAACCTTTGTTTAAAAAGGGTAGTGAGAGAAAAGAACAATTGTCTTTGCTGTTTTCGTGTGGAACTCCAACAGGTTTGAATAAGCGGTTGTAACCGATATCAAGCACAATAGCGGTTAGTCGGTAAAGGTTTGAATTTGGGTCAGTGACTGTATTTTCAAGACATTCTTTATATAAGGTATTAAGTTTTGAAAGGGGTATAGAATACAACTTGGTGCGAATGTGATGAATCCCTAGTGGTTTTTGGACATACGGTAGCAATCCGGTAATGGTAACATCGCAAAGTTTTGGTGCATTGTATTTACAATGACCACGACTGCGTTTCCGTCTTTCTGTTATTTCAAAGAGATTCATCACATTCACATCATTGCATCTAGGGCTAGACAAATTACCTATACTTCCAATATTATCGTTGCACCCATAAGGTAGTGCGGTCCCCAGTCGTCTAATCCAGAACTCTTCTCTCTCCCTACGAAAAGGTGTACTCAATGTGGGATTGTTTGTAGAATGGTAAATTTTTTCTAGAATGCGACCTTTAAGGGACAAAATGGAATGGTCTGGTTGGTTAAAATGTTGGTAGACAAAAGGAAAACTGTCGTTGTTGACACCCGACCTGTGACCACACATACGAGCATTTAGTCTCCCTTTTGTCTCACCAACATAAATCAATCCACAAAGCGTGCATTCTATTCCGTAAATTAGGTTGGAAGATGTGCAATTTAAATCATCCCAACTGTAAATGTTATATGATCGATTGGTTAAATTGCTCTTAATTTGAGTGTCAGTGATCAAGATATTACAGGTTTTACAATTTTTAATTCCACATTTACTGACCGTGCAATAGGGTTTAACATTTTCAAAATCTAAGACGTCTTCCAAAAGTACAGAGCATGGTTTGATGTTATTATTCGAATCTAAGTTTTTATATTGGAGTTCTGGATTTTCAGACTGGGTATATGAAATCTTTGACGAAACTGGGGTATTTTGGACACCTATATTACGAAACGACGCCGTGTCCGTAGTGTCGTTAAGTCCAGGCCTTTTTATACTGGGCGACGCCTGAGCCAGTATCCTTTTCTGGTTTCTCAAAATCATGCTAAATATAAATTAAGCTACTGGGCTGGTGATGTCCTCGGGGACAGATTGTCCACCAGCAGAGACATCGACCCAGTGAAATGAAATAAGCAGAGGCACCAAAGGGGCATTCGAGTGTCAAAAGTCCGAAAAGGCAACGACAAAACCGGTAAACATGAACAAGAACAGCACAAGGAAACACAAAACATAAAAACAACCGAACAGAAATCAACAACGCGAACTCAAGTCGTAACAAGAGTGAACTCGGGTGCTCCGGAAGAGTAAGCGGTTCCTGCCTGCTATAGCACACCCGCCGCGCTGCCAATTTCCAATTCAGTGTGTCAAATCCGGTAAAGGAAGACAAAACAAAACCCTATGACAAACCGACATCTGCACTCATCTGAGAGATAGAAATCCCATATTTATCTATGAGTACATGGTGTCTACCGTAAAATTTCTTGAGTGAAGACAGCAACCGAGGAGCAACATAACCCTGTGTTAGCAATTTCTGTGTCAAACGTGACGCTCTGCCAAGGAAATCGATGTAACTCCCACAAGCTCTGGAGTAACGAATCAATTGTGATACGTAAACTCCATAAGCTGGAGCGGACGGAATGTTGCTACACATGAAGGGAAAGTTGACGATTGGGAAGTTGAAGTCATCACGTTTGTCATAGAGCTTTGTTGATAGTTTTCCTTGAGAGTCTATTTCGAGATGTAGATCTAAATATGAAGCAGACTTCCTAGAATCCGTTGTGTCCTTTATCTCAAGTTCCGGGGGATATATGAGATGGAGAAAGTCACCAAATCGAGAATTGTTCAGTGAAAGGACATCATCAATATAACGGAACGTGAGGTTAAAAGAGAGAGCAAGTCTACGATCTTTTTTGTCTAGAAGAGATTGTAAGAAGTCTGCTTCATATGAATGAAGAAACAAATCAGCAAGCAAAGGTGCACAATTGGTGCCCATTGGAATCCCTATTGTTTGCTGAAAAACACGTCCACCAAACTGAACAAATATGTTGTCTATAAGAAAGTTGAGCATGTCGATTATTTGATCTTCTGTAAATTTGTTCTTACTTTTAGACTCATTGATGGCGAAGTAAGTCTTATTATAACCGACTACCAGATATTTGTACCTGCGTTTTCCATTCTTTTTGAAAAAGCTGCGTTTAATCAGCTGTGCCAATCGTGACTTGAGTTGTTCATGTGGAATAGAAGTGTAAAGTGTGGAGAAATCGAAAGTCTTGATGCTGTTGCAAGATGAAACTGATTTAGAGTTAAGAATCTCCATCAGTTCTTTCGAATTCTTCAGGATCCACATTTGATCGACACCATTTCTAGAATAACAACAATCGTAATATTTCTGGAGGCCGGATTTTATTGCCGTCAGTATTGAGGTCAACAGGACTGAAAGAGGTTTAGTGGTACATTTTGATGACCCTGCAATGAAGCGCTGTTTGTATGGATTTTTATGTAATTTAGGAATCCAATACAGGGATGGAATGTCATCATTGTCAGCACCAACAGAGAGCCCGAAGGAGGAAATGACAGATTTATGATTGTCAATAATTTCCTCCTTAGAAAATGTTGTAGCTGTGTACGTGCTGCTATTGTTGGTACAACTAACCTCTAATTCAACTGTCAAGCACTCAATATAGTGTTTCTTGCACACAAAAATGATGTTATTTGGTGCTTTGTCTGCAGGTACAACAACATATTTGTCGTGTAAGGTGGACAGTGTTTTTGCAACATCAGCGTTGTTAAATATGGATGTTGCTTTAGTGCTCATTGAGCTCTTCAAAGAATTAATTCGTTTCAAAATCAATGACCTCACAGCTTTAACCCACTCTGACAAAACGTCCGTTTCTTTCTCCTGTTCTTTCTTGGCCCATTTTCTGGCATAGTCTTCAACTGAATCCATAATTGTTTTAAAATTATGGTTCCAGTTGATACGTCTAGGCTCACGGTATTTTGGTCCTTTAGCCAAAACATCGCGAAGTAAATCATTTTCCACGATGTTTAGGTCACCAGTTATAACGTGGCCAGATGGACTATTATTGAATGGGGACTTTTCACAAGAACAGTCTGGAGGTTTTGCTTTGAGGTCATTGATTTGGAAATCCCGCAACACTTGTTTGTAGTTGAAAACCTTGGGTGCAATAGTGGAAGTATAGGTATAAGAGATGATTGGAATACTTTTATCTTTGAAACAAGGAGAGTGGTTACCTGCATATCCTGGAGGCTATGGTTTGGCAATGAAAAGTGCTGGCCGACTGGGCAATCGTCGCATTTGAGAAAACTTCTTCTGTGTTCAGCAAATCTGTCACCCAGTCTACGATAGGTTTCCCCTACGTAATTTTTTTGGCACCTAGCACAGCGGATGGCGTAAATGACATTTTCGGAGATGCAGGTAAACCGTTCTTCAACTTGAAAGTGTTGGAGGGGCCAACTATCTCTTCAGTCTCCCAGGTAAAGGCACATGTGACACAGATGACCAACGATACCGAGACCGAAAATTTTGACTGTCTAGTCTCCATTGTGTACCAGATTCAGTCAAGCTTTCTCAAGCAGAGTTGAGTCTTCTGTCCAAAGGTCTAAATTTTGTTCCAACAACTTACTTAGCAGACTCTTTTGAAAACCATACGGACATCCAAATCTTCTTCAGACGCCCCCTCTTAAAAGCTTTTCTCCACAAGAAGGAAAATAACCATTGTGACGAGGAGGACAATGAAGCCGCCTCTTTGTTTCGCAATTATGGCAACAAAAAATCGAATTTCACTCCCAAAACATCCTGGTTTCCTGTTTTGCAGAAATATATTAAATCTTGTCTTAACCAAATTGATAATTAAAAAACCAAACCCCTCAAAAGACATAATCTGACTAGTAACGAACAAACTGTTCTCCGAAATTTAAAGACTCGCACAGACATAGTTATAAAACCTGCTGACAAATGGGGTGCAGTGGTCGCTTGGGATGCCAAGTCTTATGTCTTCGAGGGCGATTTTCAACTTGCAAACCCAACTTTCTATTCTAAATTAAATAAAATAATAATACTAAGAAAAATCAGCAACAAATAAAGGAATTTATTAAAACATCCGTGGAGAACAATGATCTTCCAGATAATGCTAGGAACTTGATTGTCTCCCAACCCAGAACATCGAGATTCTACATGCTTCCTAAAATCCATAAATTGGGAAACCCTGGTAGACCTATAATCTCTGCATGTAGTTGTCCGACTGAAAACATTTCCAGTTTTCTCCATAATGTTTTTATGCCAATAGTGGAGAACTTGCCTACCTATGTTAAGGACACTACTCATGCTCTTAATATCCTAGAGTTCTTTGAACCTGAAAATCCAAATGTCTTTAGATTGTTCTCCATGGATGTTACTGCTCTCTACACTAGTATTTCGAACAACGATGCCATGATCGCTTTAAAACATTTTTTGGACAGAAGACCCAATCCCTATGTAAAAACGGATGTCATCTTGAGATTAGCTGAACTTGTTCTCAATCTCAACACTTTTCAGTTTAATGGAGAGTTTTATTCTCAGTCTGGCGGTGTTGCTATGGGCACTAAGATGGGTCCTAGTTTCGCCTGTCTGTTTGTTGGGTATTTGGAAGAGAAAATGTTTTCTGAATACGTTGGTCCTGTCCCTGACCTATACAAACGATACACAGATGATGTTTTCGGTGTATCATGATTTGAACTCGTTCATCAGCTTTGTCTCTTCCTATCACCCTGCCATTCAGTACACCTTTACCATCTCGCAAGAGAAACATTAGTTTAGTTTAAACATATTTTATTGTCAAACATATACAAAGGGATTGGGCACAAGTTATTACAACTTACAAGGCCTTTTCCAAACAATAATAATATACACAATGATAATCAAGATGACAGCAATTACTATTAAGTACACACATAACTAAGTTTAAATAAATACTACAAAACGAAAAATACAAAAGAGCAAAAGAGAAAAGAAGAAATAAAAGTAAGATATATAAGTAAGTGAGCATGGGTACATTTTCTGAAAAAAATAGGGGGAGTTTGAAATACACTGCTAATCTTAAATTATTGCTGAAACGCTTTGTCTTTTTGATGTAGCTATGAACGTTTCGAAAAAGAACTTTATTCTGTTCATCATCGCTTAGCGTTTCATTGCCAAAGAGAATATTTTCAATCGATAAAGTTACAAATTGAGTATTTCTCATAAGTTCCACACGAAAGTTAAGATATAACGGACATTCCAAAAAGTAATGAATTGCATCCTCCAAAGGCCATCCACACAGACAACGTGAGTCATTGACTAAATTTACTCTGTATAGATCAGCATTTAAGGAACTACATCTATGTCTCAGTTTTGTATGAATAATATTAATATCTCGACCACCAATAGAATAACTAGGAACAGTACCATTGATCTCCGACCTCAATCTTTGTTTAAATCCAATATTTGAATTAATAGATGTGACATCGGGGCTCAATGTGTTCCAACATCGTAAAGTGGATGGAAAAAATGACATAGAAAACGTTTCCAATCTACACCGTGGTGGGTAATACTGAAAACGGGTTCTAAGGTTATATCCTATATCTGCAGAGTACTCATTTAAGCAATCTTGAAGATATTCAGGAGTTTTCTGCCTATGTATTTTATGCATTAAAGATAGTTTTCGCCGGTTTTGCCTGGACCTCAAGCTTTCCCAGCCAGTCTCAAAGAGAAGAGATTCAGAACTAGCAAATCTAGGAAGACCGGTAATTATTCTTGCCGCTTCTAGCTGAAGCTTATCTATCTTATTCGCATCCTGCTCATTACAACCATTCCAAAGCTCACATGCATATTCTAACAGCGGTACTATGTAAGCAAAATATATTTTACTCAGATTTTGTCTACTGAGTATGTATTTAAGCTTTCTCAAGACATTTATCTGCTTACTTGCACTGTTACAAATATTGCTGATGTGTGCTGACCACTTACAATCATATGAAAAAACATTGAATCCCTTAAACTTGGAAAGGCCTCCGGTAATGACTGCATAAGCCATCATATGTTGAAATATACTGCTAGTACTATTTGTGTTCCTCTTACATATATTTTTAACATATCACTCAATCTTTCAAAGTATCCAAATGCTTGGAAGATAGCGAATGTCTTTGCGTTTTACAAAAAAGGAGATAAATCTCTTGTTAGTAATTATCGTCCGATTGCTTTGCTAAGCTGTGTAGGCAAAGTTTTCGAACGTCTTATATCGAAGCAGATATATAATTACATTTTAGATCACAAATTGCTTTATAAATATCAATCTGTTTTTGTGCCTGGACATTCGACTTACCACCAGATGATTGAGATATATCATAAAATTTGTTTAGCACTGGAAACCGGTAATACGGCATGTATAGTCTTTTGTGATATATCTAAAGCGTTTGATCGCATTTGGCATAAAGGTCTTTTAGCTAAGCTGCGGTCATATGGACTAGAAGGGAAACTACTGAAATGGATTGAAAACTATTTGCATAAGAGACAACAAAAGGTTATTATTAAAAATTCAGAGTCTAAACTTGGCTATCTTAAAGCTGGGGTGCCGCAAGGCTCTGTTTTAGGACCCCTGCTTTTTTTGTTATATATTAATGATATAGCGGATGATGTACAATGTTTAGTAAGACTGTTTGCTGATGATAGTTCGTTGATGTGTTCTTATAATAATCATATCGACATAGAACATCGCCTTAACGCTGATTTAGAAGTTCTAAGTCGTCGCTGGGCTAACTTATGGTTGGTTGATTTTAACCCACAAAAGACTGAGTATATGATTTTTAAGTTTAATCATGACAATACACCTATAGATTTGGTATTTAATAATCAACCGATCCAATTTGTAAGCACTCATAAACACCTAGGTGTTACCTTTTCATATGATTGTAAGTGGTCAGAGAAACATTCCTTCCTTGACTTGGAATGTAGTATCCAAAATTCCAAAATAGTAACGTCTGTGTTCTATAAACCAACTGATGCACACTGCTATCTGAACTATCAATCTTGTTATCCCCAGAGCTGCACAAATGCCATTCCAAGGTCTCAATTTCTGAGACTTAAACGTATTTGCAGCAATAAGGATGATTTTAAAGTTCAAAGCAGCACTATGAACTCATTCTTTGTCAAAAGGGGATATCCTAACAACATCTTGGATAAAGCTATCGACTCAGTTTCCCGGGCGACACGATCCAAGGCTTTGGAGCCAAGGTCAAGACGCAAGAATGACCGTATACCCTTGATACTTACATACCACCCACATAACATCGTTATACGGGACATTCTGTTGCGCAATTTCAAGTCCATCGTCTTGAATGACGAACACATGTCGACAGTGTTCGACTCACCACCCCTGACTGTTTTTCGCAAAGGTAAGAGTTTGAGGCATCATCTTGTCTCCAGTTCATTTGCCAAATCCAAGAGACGTCCTCGCTCTGACTTTTCAGGGATCAGGGGTTGTGATCGATCCATCTATGTCACATGTGCCTTTACCTAGGAGACTGAGGAAATAGAACGGTTTTACCTGCATCTGCGAAAATGTCATTTACGCCATCCGCTGTGCTAAGTGCCTAAAATTCTACGTAGGAGAAACCGATTAAAGACTGGGTGACAGATTTGCTGAACACAGGAGAAGTGTTCTCAAATGCGACGATTGCCCAGTCGGACAGGACTTTTCATTGCCAAACTATAGCGTCCAGGATATACAGGTAACCGTTTACCTTGAAACATGCACCGGCGAAAAACAAAGACAGTTTCTTGAGCAAAGAATAATCAATTTTTTAGGCACTTTCCAACCCTTTGGTATAAATGTAAAAAGACAGACCTTTTCTTAATATTAATAAAATAGTCGTCAAGTTCATGATTAAGATACCACGTGATGTTCTTTGAGTCATTTTTATGTCATTCTGTCCTCGTCAGTCGATGTGTGAACATCTTTTACCTTTTAGCCCCTTAAGAAGGACTTTATGTCCGAAAATTTGGGCAATCTTGTTTAAGTTGTTTTAAAGATTTTATCTATTTATATTTCTTATTTAGATGGCTTCACCATCCATTTATTTATCTTTTTATTGATACACAAGCCACAGTGCAACATATTTTATTTATTTTCTCGAATTAGGCTGGGAGCCAGTAACGGCATTTATATCTCGCCAGAGAGTATCATATTACAAACAAATTAATAGATTACCTGTAAGTAGACTGACTATGCGTGCGTGTATTCGATGAGCTTCTACGGCATGGCGAAGACTGCTAAGAATATGTACAAGAAATTAATGATCTTAGAGACAATTTTTATTTCGAAAACATTAATGCTGTATATGGACATTTTACCCGGGAAAATTTATTTCAAGACGTCACTTCTAAGAGAAGTCTTGACATGTATTTAAACCGCCATGTACAAATAGGAAGATAGATATATTTGTCAGACGCAAGTGACATCAATTCTACAAGATTGAAGCTGCTCGCACGGACAAATTATTTGCCTGTCAACAAAAACCTAATAAGGATGAACTTGTCTGCAAATGAATTTTGTCCGTTAGGGACTGACCATTTAACTTGAAAGGGGGGGCTTGGTTTTTTCCTAAAAATATTCTGAAAATAAATTTTGATGAAACAAATATTTTGGCAGCTCAGGGTAAGAAAAAAAATATTCTGAAGAAGGATTTTTGCCAAATAAAATAAAAAGATAATGCTAATAATGAAAAAAATATTCTGTCGCGATGCCTTTGAAAAATAAATATTTCTGACCAAAACAAAAAACCAAAGCCCCCCCTTCAAGTTAAATTGTCTGTCCCTTATGTGATTCTGGCGAGTCTGAAGACATTGAACATTTCTTTTGCATTGCCATTCACTTGAGCATATCAGGCAAAAATATTTTACTATTTTTTTCGTATACGACGAATACCGTCGGTTTATGGAACTGTCGTCACGTGCCAAAATTTTTATTTTTAATTGGAGACATAGGTTATGCTAACAATGAAGTTAGATATCTTTATGATGTAAATGGAAAAAATGTTGCTTTAAATCTCTTTCTGACTGGCTTGTATCTCCTTAAGCACCGTCCCTTGGTGACTATAGCACTTAAACAAATAATTTGATATTAATTAAAAGTTTGTCTCTCTGCTTTGGACACGAGGAAGAACACTATTTGTTTAAAAAAAATAAAGTCCCTTGGTGTTCATAGCTGAGAGATGAATATCTATATCATACTGAACATCCATTCATACATATAGTCAACCATGCTTGTTCCACACAAACACACACATTAAATATATTGTCTAATAATTTTATTTTATAAATAATTACGTTTATCGCATATTAGATAATTAAACCAATTTAATTATTGCGAACGTTATTCAAATTGCGCGGAACTTCAACCATTACCCGTAATTGTTCCGTTCTTTAAACAAAATTACCCATAAATCAATTCGTAAAAAAGCCTGATTGCTACATAACGCCATGTTCGTTTAAAAAGTTTTGAAATTCAATCCATCGAATCTTCGACATTGTGGTGACATATAAAGATGAAACCACAAAAAAAAATCACCAGGCACCCAACAAATACAAACATCCACCAAAGAAGCCACGTAAAACAAACAATACGCGAAAATCTACAACAAGACAGATGAGCAATTCTGCACCAGTGGAGGACGCCATACCATCAACAAGTTCTTCTAGTTCTGGATCGGGCGTCTGTGACACTTTAAATCTAAATAGTGCACGTCGTCCAGCTAGAGCAACTACAACTCAGCTCTCAATTTCCCATGGACCAGTGGTCAATATCGTTGCAGGAGACCAGCAGGAGGCTGCATCATCGTTCGTTGTCGACAAGAGGTAGCGACGCACCAGATCCCATTACAGAGCCCCAACAAGCAACTCCAGGTCCTTCTACGTCTGACCAAACAACACAATCACAGGGTAGGTTTATTCAGACAGTCCCCCCTAACCCAAACGATCAAAATTTATATTTATATAATAAAATACAAGTACAACACCCAGAAGCCACATCAAGCATATTTGATCCAATTTCATCATCCATTCCCCCAAAAATCAAAGAGAAAATATGGAATGAAGAATTTATTGATTTAAATCTTTTGCTAAAAGCCAATCCAAGCTCTTCATTACATGATGACAACGTTGAGGGGGACCTTACAGTAAAAGCCGGGGTCCTGTCCCTTGTTCCCCAAAAATATAACAGCATTAAAAGTATTCACTTATGGACTTCGGCTTTCATGGTTTATTCAAGCGTAATACTTGAAAAATGGCCAGAAAAGGGCATGGAATTAATGAAATACATGCATATTATAAGAACAGCGGCAAGTAGGGGTTGTGTATCGGGATGGGTCTTGTATGATGAGCAATATCGCCTTCGGAAAAGTCGTACCCCGTCATCATCTTGGGGTGTCATAGACATGGAATTGTGGATGTTATATGTTGTTACTCCCAATAACGAGTTTACAAATTATCGTGCTCCACCAAGACAAAACCAAGCATCAAATGCAAACTCGAACATTAATAGGGATAACCCTAATGCAAGGGAACAAGGACAAAGCATGAATAATTATGTCCGTGAAGACGTCAAAAACTGGAGTACAACTTTCAGGAAACATGACATGTAACATGTTTAACAAAGGATCATTTTGTAAATATGGACCTAATTGCAGATTTTCACACAAATGTAGTAACTGTAATGGTAGACACCCTGCTAAACCTGTAAATTGTAATTAATACTGCACATTTGTTCTTAAGGCCATACATTTTTAATTTTTTATTTGCACTTGATTTGTTTTCACAGGAAGGAAAAAACTGTATTCATTGGGGAGTTCTCCGATTAAAGTTGACCGAGTGCGGGAGTCTCTTTTAAATTACCCTAAATAAAGGTAATAACAAAACTACCGAACTTGAATGATCAATCTCATAGTCCAGAGAAAATGACAAAAACGAATCAGTCATACCGGAGAACTGGTGGATCGCAATGGTCCTGACTTGGTACAGGCATTTCAAACGAAATGGTGGGTTAAACCAGGTTTTATGGCGCCAAACCTCCCTCTTCCATTGCGATCTTAGGATCCGGTAATGACCATAGAACACAACATAGTTGTGAGACACAATAGGGATAATGAGGTGATCATCTCAGTACAGCAGACCAGTCAAACACTAATTAAAACAATTAACTATCATATCTTTTAACTCAATTTTGAACTTTTCTACTAGTGGCTGATAACGAAGAAAGAATTTTTTTAGTGATCGTATGAGACGTATTTTCTTATAGCCCTGCTTCAAAAGTCGGTCACGAAGAAACCGGTGTCTGATCAAAAAATCTGTGAAATGTGTGCAAGCTCTGGCATATCGAATAAGTTGAGAAATATAAACACCGTATGCAGGAGAAGTAGGTATATTGCTCTGTAGATTAGGAAAATTAATAATTTGAAAATTAAAATCGTCTCGTTTATCGTAAATTTTTGTACTGAGATGACCACCTGGGTCAAATTCGAGGTGCAAATCCAAGAAAGACGTGAAGCAATTAGATTCGGTGGTCTCTTTAATCTCCAATTCTGGAGGATATATTGAAGGAATCCAACTACCAAATGAAGTGTTATTGACAGAAAGGACATCATCAATATATCTGAATGTAAGATTAAATGACCGTGCCTCTTTCATCTTCTTGTCCTTTACGAGTCCCTGAAGAAATTCAGTCTCGTAAGAGTATAAAAACAAATCGGCGAGGAGAGGAGCACAGTTTGTGCCCATTGGAATGCCGATTTGTTGTTGAAAAATCTCTCCTCCGAAGGTGACAAATATGTTGTCAATGAGGAAATCAAGCATACTGCAAACTTGTTCCAGTGTGTAACAAATTTTATCTTTGAAAGATGTTTTGGAAAAGAATGTAGAATTATAACCCAAAACAACAAAATTCCTTGAGTTTGAAAAGGCTTTTTCGAGAAGTTTTTTCAGGCGACATTTTAGTTTATCGTGTGGCAAGGTAGTGTATAAAGTTGAAAAATCGAACGTTTTCAAAGAGTGAACCTCAGAAAATGATCTAGATTTAAAATGATCTAAAAAGGAAGAGGCCATCAAACTATTGAACGGGCTTAAAAATGGGTTCAAATTACAATATTCCGGACCCCGCACACCTTTTGATTCAAATTCCTGTAAACAAATAACTGGAAAACTAGCATCTATTGCTCAGCAAAAAAATAATAAAGAAATTGCTTTAGGCAGAGTGGCTGGGCCATTTCCCACTCCCCCTTTCCCTACTTTCAGAGTATCACCTATATCAGTCATCCCTATAAAGTCTAGTTCCGAGTTCCGCATGATTCACAATTTGTCATTTCCCGCAAATAATTCTGTTAATGATTACATTGATCGTGATTGCTGTTCGGTAGTGTATTCCAGCATTGACGACGCAGTCAGGATGATTCAAAATCTTGGCAAAGGTGCTCTCTTGGCCAAATGCGACATTAAGTCGGCTTTTAGATTACTTCGTTTGTCACCCAGTGAATTTGATTTGACAGGATTTAAAGTTGATAATCAGTATTATTTTGACAAATGTCTACCGATGGGGGCGTCAATTAGCTGTGCTCTTTTTGAATCTTTTTCAACGGCATTACATTGGTTTGTTCAAGACCGATCAAAAAACAATGATATTATTCATTATTTAGACGATTTTCTCTTTGGGGGTCCCAAAAAGTCTGAGGTCTGTAACGTCACCTTGTCGTGTTAAAGTGATTGTTGTGCGTCGTGGGGCGTCCCCCCTAGCAGAAAAAAAACCATAGAACCTACTGAAATTCTTATATTTTTTGGGGAAGAATTTGACACCAATTTGGTTGAAATGAAGCTCCCTCAAGATAAGATCGATGAACTGAAACAGTTACTTCAGACATACTTGCATATAAAGAAAGTTACTTTACGAGAATTACAGTCCTTGACGGGTAGTCTAAATTTTGCATGTCAAGTAATTGTCCCTGGGCGAGCTTTTTGTCGTCGTTTGGTTGATGCAACTTGTAATTTAAAGCAGCCAAACCACAAAACATGGGAAACCAAAGAGATGAAAGAAGATATAAAAATCTGGTTAAAATTTCTAGATGAATATAACGGGAAAACCGTTATGCTAGATCGTCTATGGGTTTCTAACGAACAATTGCAGTTGTTTAGCGATAGTGCAGGAGGTCAAGGTAAAGGGTTTGGAATTTTATTTAACGGGAAATGGGCTCAAGCATTTTGGCCTCAGTTCTGGGTCGATAATGAACTTATGTTGGATATTACGTTCTTGGAACTCTCTCCAGTAGTCGTGGCTTTAACAATTTTGGGTCAAGTTTTGGCAGATAAAAAGATGTTATTTAAGATTGATAACCAGGCTGTTGTCACTATTATTAATAAAATGTCTTCCAAGTCCCCCCGAGTCATGTCTCTTGTCAGGAAGCTTGTTATGTTATGCCTGAAATTAAATATTTTACTAAAATGCGAACATATCCCTGGCCACCTCAATAGTTTGGTTGACTCTCTCTCTCGTGGTGATTTTCAGAAATTCAAGAAACTGTGCCCCACAGCAGACGCTACTCCCTGTGCCATCCCGTCCCATCTTTGGAAGATTTAAACAGTGAAGTCAGCGTACTGATAAGTTCATCTATGTCTACAAATACCTGGAAAACTTATGAAATAGCAGTGGAATCTTTAAAGTCCTTTCGAAAAACCTATAATTTTCCTAATATTTGGCCTATCCCAATTGACGAACTGGCTTATTATGTAGCATTTCTCTCACACAAGGGTATATCTGCTTCTACTGTATCTACCTATATTTCTGGACTAAGCTTTATGCATAAAAAAGACAATCTTTTTGATCCAACTAAATCATTCATTATTAATAAACTAGTAGAGGACTTGAGACGGAAAAAACCCAAAACCCCGGATGTGAGGGCCCCTATAAGTAAAGAGATGCTTAAAAAACTGATATTTTCCCTTGACAAAAATTGCCATTCAGTGGATGAAGCAAAATTGTTTGCTGCCGCTTTTTCTCTTGCCCATTTCGCCTTGCTTCGGGTAAGCGAGTTAGCGATTTCACACGCCAGTAATTCCTTTTGTTGTGAGACAAGTCATGCATTGAACAGAGATGATATCTCATTTGATGCAAAATGCGACACTAATGAAATGCAGGTTAAGATAAGAAGTTCCAAAACTGATCAAAGGGGCAACTCCACAACTCTGGTTGTAAGAAGTCAACCTGAAGTATCTATATGCCCAGTTAAGCTTATGTTGTCTTATTTGGCAATACACCCACAAAGAGAAGATTTTTCAAACAAATTATTTATCCATTTGAATGGATTAGCTCTAACAAAATATCAATTTTCGGCTATGCTCCTCAAAGCATTAAAATTTTGTGACATACCTCAGCATATAAGCTCACATTCTTTCCGTATTGGGCGTGCAACAGATATTGCAAAAATGGGTATGCATGATGATATTATAAAACAATGTGGGCGTTGGACTTCTAATGCGTATCTAAGATACACAAGGTTATAAAAGAGAAATATTTACTTCGTTCTAGGTCAAAAAACAGTTTGGTTTTTTGGGTCGTCAATAGTGTATTGGGCACAGAGACGAGCTTAATCAAGACTTGGGGGTCAAAACCTTGGCCTTCATTACAGAGGAGTCCTAATTCGTTGGTTCGGCACTCGAGGCATGTCTTGGTACGATTTCGCGGCCACAGTCGAAGAGAAACTTAAAACAATGCCGCCTCCAAACTTTCTCATGGTTCAATTGGGGTCAAGTGATTTAGGAAAAGGTCTTTATGAAAGCCTTATTGAAGATATGAAAAGAGACCTTTTAAGAGTAACTCTTCTGTTGCCAGATACAAAACTTGTATGGAGTGAGATTTTAATGAGGCGATACTGGCATGTTGCTGATGGTGACGGAAAAGCGATTGAAAAAATTCGTAAGCGCGTAAACTGTGCCATCAATAATTTTGTGAAGAATGAAGGTCATCGCATTATTAAACATCCGAACATTAGATCTCGAGAGAAGGAGTTGTACCGCTTTGATGGTACACATTTATCAGACATCGGAAATGACATTTATCTCAACAATATTCAAGGAGCTCTCGAATCGTTCACAGCATCGGACAATATATTTTGCTTTCCAGAAACATTTCAATAAATGATTTATTCAATTTCATTTAAACTAAGTACTTTCAATGGGTTAATGGGTATAGACCCATCCATGTAGCGGATCTTGGCAAGATAAAGGGCCTCGAATCTTTTGATAATTGTACGGCGGATCATAATCATTTTAATACTTTCTAGTGTTACCACTAGAAGATTGAATTAGACAATCTCATGTTACCATGAGTTGTCGGCTCTGGACTGTTACCAGTTTGAGCTACATGTTAAATGATTTACTATTAGTAAAATATTATTGTATAAATTTTGGTTTTGTCTCCTCTGAACTTTTTAAAGTTGTTTATACCAGAGGGTGCTGGGATATGACCCGTCGTATTGGGAAAGCGGGGCCCCGTTCTCTCTTGGTGGTTCTTAACAAGAGGAATATTTTGCATCCACTGTTACCAGTGGTGCACAGACATGCCCGGTATTTTTTGGTAATCTGATTATCTTGCCAAGTCTCGTCAAATCTTTTCGACTGTGGCCGTTTATATCCAAATTTGTTAGTCCGATATATTAAGCCTGATGAGTCCATAATTAATTATGTTTATCGCATATTAGATAAACAAATTTAATTATTGCGAACGTTTTTCAAATTGCGCGGAACTTCAACCATCACCCGTAATTGTTCCGTTCTTTAAACAAAATTACCCATAAATCAATTCGTAAAAACGCCTGATTGCTACATAACGCCATTTCGTTTAAAAAGTTTTGAAATCCCCCCTCCCCCCTATCAACCATCCTTTTATAGAATATTTTTGCTGCTGCTGTTTCATTGTTTTTGCAGGTCGGAGGAGAAGATGTGCACGTCAAGAACGTTAAACTGTCAGTGAAACACAGGAACTATCATGAGACGTCAAATAGCTGTACATAATCATCTGGAATTCGTTTATAATCAAAAGATGTGGACTTCGTGAACAAGTTTGTTTAAAAAGAAATTTTGTTTTGACATGCATTATAGTTGTTTTAAAGAATTATGTTTCAAATAAATATTTGTCACAGTTTGATTTGGCGGGATTTCGCAAGATAAGGGTTCCCGTTTCTTCCTTGAATTGTATGACGGATCATAATCATTTTTCTCTGAACTGTAACCAGTTCGTGCAGGGTGGAATAGATACCATGCTAATATTATTTTCTTATTTAGTTAGGTTGGACAAAGATAAAGGGCCTCGAATCTTTTGATAATTGTACGGCGGATCATAATCATTCTAATACTTTCTAGTGTTACCACTAGAAGATTGAATTAGACAATCTCATGTTACCATGAGTTGTCGGCTCTGGACTGTTACCAGTTTGAGCTACATGTTAAATGATTTACTATTAGTAATATATTATTGTATAAATTTTGCTTTTGTCTCCTCTGAACTTTTTAGAGTTGCTTATACCAGAGGGTGCTGGGATATGACCCGTCGTATTGGGAAAGCGGGGCCCCGTTCTCTCTTGGTGGTTCTTAACAAGAAGAATATTTTGCATCCACTGTTACCAGTGGTGCGCAGACATGCCCGGTATTTTTTGGTAATCTGATTATCTTGCCAAGTCTCGTCAAATCTTTTCGACTGTGGCCGTTTATATCCAAATTTGTTAGTCCAATATATTAAGCCTGATGAGTCCATAATTAATTGCTAGAATTGCTAGGCTATGTCTGTTATGTACTGTTTAAAATCATAAATGTTAATTGTCATTGCCTGCAAAGTTCCTTGATTGGCTGAAATAAAATTATGTCTAATGTCTAATGTAATAACCCCATGCTTTTAAGTGATTTTACCCAATGTGTACATTTTTTAAGTTTTTCATTTGAAATGATGATCGTTTGTTATCAAAATTTCATCTACCAATCTTAAAAAGTTTCAGGCAACTGGGTCATAGAATGCAATTTTTTGTGGAAATTTTTACTGAGGACAGATGACAACTGTTGTCCCTTGTATTGATAGAGCAACAACCCCATACACTTTAATGATAGTGCAATACCACCAAGATCGTAAAAGATCTCCTGTAGAGTTCGAAAGAGTAGGCTCTTTTTGGGCCTCATAAGGCCCCACACACAGACTGCAAACTCTAGAAAATAGAGATAGTTCACCTGATTAAAAAAAAGTCATGCAAGTTATAATAATTACGCATTTTTTTTACGACATGTATTACTATATTTTATTGACCGGGCTGGTCATCTTCATTGAAATCCTTCCTAAATGGCCGAGAAAATCAAGCTCCGCCCAACCTTAATTGTAAATAAAATAGAGTAATATGTTTTTGCATGATATTGCTCATAGATTTGAAAAGAAAAATACTTGACATCTGATTCATTTTTATGAGGAAGAACTATTTTATCAAGGTCAAATTAAAAGGACAAATTGCGATTAAAATGCGTTAAAATAAACATCAAACAAGGAAAAAATCTTTATTTAGAATTAAATCATTTTGATGGTTGTAGGACATGCAATCCAATGTACATATGCATCCCAAATATCTCCACCGTTATATGCACCAAAATTAATCTTGAATCTTGATGCTGATATCTGGCTTGGATAAACTTGAACGTGCAAATTTGATGCCCAGCTGTACGAAAGCAAACGGTACGAGGTCAGGATGACTGGTGTAGAATCAAATGCTGGATTGAAATCACACCATGCGGACGTCCATGGCTTACTTGATAAGTATTTATACCCAAACTGACCTGAAAAAAAACAACACATAATGTTCTTCATGAAACAAAATGTTATCAATATCGCTCGCGAATCAAAATAAGTTAGTTTTAGTCCTCAATTATAAGAAAATACAAATCAGTTCTTACAGTGAAAGATAAGAAAATGCAAAGTTTAGACTAGTCATAGTCTAGAGTAATAAAATCGTGAGAAAAAAGCGAGTTACTGTGATAAGCAAGCCAACAAGACAGTTGGAACAGCAACAAACCCGTCAAAATTCTATGTCTTTGTCTTGCTGGAAAAAAGAAATGCAAATAATTCGAAGATAAGTTTAATATTTTATTTTTTTCTCACTGTAAATGGCGTTTTAATTATTTAATATGAGTGCTATGTGTATATAAATTGAAATGGTTTATACTATTTTAATTGTAATCTATCAAATCAATCATAAAATTAATAAAATCAGTTGCATACACGATGAAATATTAGTGCAATGTCAGTAAATTTACTTTTTATACGTAAAAAGGAAAAAAACCCGACCCCCGCCGAAAAAAGCAAACAAACAAAACAGACAATTTAACAGTCATTTATAGCCAACGTTGTCGGACGCATTTAAAAGACCGCACATCTTTATATTCGGTCAAACTTAAATAAAGCATCATGCAAAATATACTTACAGCCTTTCTTTGAAACTGAAACATTTATCAACATATAAAACATATACATTTTCACATTAATCAAATCAGTAATATTGTAAAATGTGCTATGTTTTTATTCCATTTTTCTAAACAAGAACAAAAATATGTGGAGCGTGTGATAACGAGATATAGCTTTTTTTGCTGGTAGGGATGTCAGATATCGTCCGAAGAGCAAATGTTATTTGCATGGTTGATAACAGAAACCAAGAATAAATTAGGGACCGACCATTAAACTTCAAATGGAGTCTTGCCCCAAATAAAATTAAAAAAAATGAAAAATGATTTTTGATGAAACAAAAAATTTGGCAGTATAAATAAGGTAGAAAAATATTCTAAAGAAAAGAAATTCAAGAATTTTTCTCCCCCCCCCAAAAAAAAAGAAAAAAAAGCCATCCCCCTTTCAAGTTAAATTGTCCGTTCCTTAGAGAAGAATCGACCGATATTTTTTCAAATATTACAACAATTTTACTGCTTCTCAGTGAAAGGGCTGTTAGAATGATTTACAAAATAAAAAAAAGAAATATAGAATTTAGTACGGGAAGCTAATGATTTCGTGAATAAATATTTTCTTCATATCTCTGACAGTCTTAAAGTCGCTTTAAATAGCAGTGCCTATGGAAGATGAAAAAAAAAATCATTATAAATAAAAATCATGCCAATTTAGTTTATAACGAAGTGTAATTCAATTTTTCTCTTTCAATTTTATCTTTATAGGGTAGCAATCATTTGAATTAAATGTTGCAAGTTTGTTGGATTAAAAGGGGCTATGATAAACATCAATATAGCATGCTAGTGGCATATTGTGAAAATAAATATAGTATACATCTTATGTTAATTCCAGGACAGATTAGAATGGGAAAAATATAAATGTTTAGACACAAAAAACCTATAAATAAAAAGGAAGGAATAAATATAAACCAAAAACTGTCATCCCTCCAAATACAACGGTGTCTCCTGAGGCTACATAGTGACAGAACCACAAAGTTTCGTAGATTTTGCTTGTTGATCATTTTTTGCCCGACATAATTCGGTAGTTTGAATTTGTGAATGACGCTTTTGATACACACAGTATATAAGGTTGTATACTTCATGTACTTTTTTTAGCTTGCCTTAATTTAAGTTTAGTTACTTTAAGTTTTGTTACTTTAAGTTTTGTTACTTCTGTTTACCTCCAAGACTTGTTACAGTAGATTTCAAGATAGCATTGTTCGCATCGGTGGCATTCTTGTAAGCTTTAAATTCGGTCCGGAATGCCTCATATTCTGGAAATAGTTCAAGAACATCCTCTTCGGCAAACCCGCTACCAAAAACGGTGAATGATGCAATCAACAGAAAGAAAAACATGTTTTCTCAATATATCTACCGTAAAGTACCAACTTCTACAAAAATAAGTTTTAATAGTTTCATTTTATTAGAAAAATACTGAGTGCAAATGTATTATTTTTAAAATAAATTTGCAAATGAATTTAACCTTAACAAATTCATGGTCAAAATTAAATTAACAACGAAGTCATTATATAAAAAAGAAAGACCAAAACACAATTTTTTTTGGTAATGATACAAAACAAAAAAGTATGAGCGTGTCTTGAAAAGGGTAGGTAATTAAGTGACATTTTATTTTTTATTTTCATTTCAAATTTATCGTGAGTGAAAAAAAATAGATTTCAAGTCTAGCTGTACTGAATAAAAAACAGCAATAAAAGGATAAAGTTAAGGATGGCATGAAAGACAAAATAACAAAAGCACTAAAGCCCCAAGACTACAACAAACAAAAATATTGGTAGGTAGAGAAACCAGGGGCAGTGTTCTTGAAGCTATCTGTGTCCGTGTCAATGAAATTATCCTAACACATGTGGTAAGACATCGTTTAGGAGCTTTTTTTAGAATGGTCTTAGAACCATCTTAAAACATTGGGTAGGATGTAAATTGAAGCTGTCCTAATACATTGCTATATATAATGGTCTTAGGACCGTCTAATAATTATATTTTATCATAAAAATATAGACCATCGAAAGATTTGTCTAAGCCGTGTTCTCGAAGCCATTTTATTTTAGACTTGGTCAAATTTTTAGGATAAAATTAGATGTCTTTAGACTATTCAATCTTAAGTGTTACATTTTTATACGCTATACTTCACTATAGTTTTAAAAAACCCAAACTTTTAACTTATCTTTACATTCTTCGTTAATCCTATTTGTTATTCTTATTATCTAAGGGCAAATTGTTATGATTTCAAAGAAAAACTGTAGCTAATAAATCGATGACTTTTTATTTTAAGAATTCAAAATTATAATTTTTTTGGTATTAATATGAAAGAAAACTTTAGTTACAAGAGTTAAAACCTAATTTTGTTCGAATAACAATTTGATTAAATCTTTATTGAGATCTCCTTACAAAAGACATGTCGTTAAAAATTTCTACCAATTTGTTAGTATATGCAGAACAAAAACTACAAATAAAATAATAAAATAAAGCATAGCTGGACCTAGATATGGTAATTTCTGATTCAATTTCTATCAATTTTTCATTTTAAGTTCCTTAAAAATAAAGATATCTTTTTTTCCTGGTAAGATTTTAAATTGAAAAAGGACAATCTATCCCTATTGTGCCTCTTACATGAAACGAAGTGAACACTTTTAGTAAAATCCCTTATTGAAAGTTGCATGAAATTTGAGGCCACAAGAAAGGGTGAAAGAGATATAAGCCTTAAATCGGGTGTTTTTAAAAGCGGAGAAAAAAAAGATCTCTAAAATAAGGAATTTTTTTCGGGAAGAATCCATAGAGAAAAGATAAGAATTTTTAATATCTAGGTCCAGCTACACTTTATATTTCAATATTATGTGCAGTTTTGGCTGTGCATATACTGAAAGTAGATTAAAAATAACGCAATGTTTTAAAGAAAGGTACAGATGAACCTTAAATAGTTTCGAGAAACAAATTACGATGATCTAAATATGATCTTAAGTCAGTCTCAAAACTTGAGACGCTTCGACAAAGTTTAGGATACTTCCGAGAACACCGCCCAAGAAAAAAATCTCTATTCAGTTTTTTCTAGTAATTTACATTAAGAGACAAATCATAATCTATCGTAAATGGTAGCACGTGTAATTGGAATATCATATTAAGATTTCACAAAACATCTTAAACTTGAGGATTTTCTCAAATCTATGGCTATCCCTTTATATGCTAGTTTTCATGTAGTCAAGCAACATATTTGTTTACGTTATAGGAATATTATATATTTGCTTTCTATATGGACCTATATATTTCCTTGTATTCACTAAACTTTGGAACGTTTATTATCAATTATCATCACTGAAAACTCCAAATGATAAGCCGTTTAATAAAAAAAAACCTCCAAAAATATATACCATTCAAGTATTATTATAAAATTGTTAAAAGTGCTCTTACCTTTCAAGAAAATAGAAAGTTTTCCACTTCAACCAAGGTGTATGGGTGTTTGGGATAGAAAGCTGTCTTTTAAGGGATTTTGTCTTTTGCAGATACATTTGGCGTCATTTGATTGGTTGTTTCATCTGGAAAATGAAGTTTTGTCTAAAATCCATGTTTGCTCCTTAGTAGCTGATATTGTAAAATTGATATCGATATACAATAAAACATCAAATATTAAACTAAGAATAATAAATTTATTAAAAACATTTTCTTTATTTCTGAATATCTATTGAACAAAAATGCACCTTGTTAAATGTTTATGTAGGAGAAGACTTTATAAGTTAGTTTAACTTGAATGTGTATAATCCATTTTGCCTATTTTGCAAATTAAATATGTTTAAACTAAAGTACTGCACCTTGTTGTTTGTATAACTAACTATTTCTGTTGTATATATCACTGGTAATTCAAACTAACCTGCAATGAATAAAATAAGTTAATAAACTTTTCCCCATATCTTATTTGATAATTGAATAAGGTACTTCAGTTAAACCCTTTCATCCGTGGCAGGACATAGGTCGTCGAGGAAGGATTTCTATTTTCTTCTGTCCTGGGCTAGTTTGTCGATTTGACCCCATGTCTTTCCTAGGTGTTTTGTCTCCTGTTCTGTTGATCTTCTCCAGGAGCTTCTTGGTCTACTTCATTTTCTCTGACCTCGTGGATTCCACATGAGAGCTTGGTTCACTATGGTGGTTTTTAGCTTTCTTAGTGTATGACCAATCCAGGACCATTTTCTCTTTTTTATCTGGGTATCAATTGGAAGTTGTTTTGCCCTCTTCCAAAGTTCTTCATTTGTTACTTTGTCTTGCAATTTGATCTTTAGTATTGTTCTCAAGCATCTGTTGGTGAATACTTGAACCTTGTGTATTGCTGTTTTTTGTCGTACGCCAGGTCTCAGATGCATATAACAATACAGACTGAACATTGGTATTAAAATCTTGAGCTTGGTGTTTTTTGAAATTTTTGAAGATGTCCAAATTGGGCGTAAGGTTTTAAAGACAGCTGCAGCTTTTCCTATCCTACTCTTTACATCTCTATCTGTTCCCCCCATCACTACTCACAATGCTTCCAAGATATGTAAATTGTTCAACATCCTCTAGTTCTTTTCCACTTACTTCAAGTTTGGCTGAATTTGTAGCGTTGATTCTCATTGTTTTTGTTTTTCCATGGTTTATGTGAAGCCAATCTTTTACCCTTTTGTTCTAAAGTTTCTGTCTTTGCTTTGAGATCTCTTTGCTTGTATAACATAAGGGCAATATCGTCTGCAAAGTCCAAATCTTCAAGATGTTTTTGTAATGTCCACTGAATACTTCTTGAATGTGACGATGTTGTTGTTGTCATTGCCCAGTTGACAGCCAGCAAAAAAAGAAAAGGTGATAGTAAGCAGCCTTGGCGGACTCCTGTTAGAATGCTAAAGGGTTCTGTGAGAGTATTTTGTGGATGACCTGATAAGTACTTGGTTCATAGGCCGATCTTATGATTTTTATCATTTTCTCTGATATGCCATGGTGTTGCAGGAGCTTCCAAAGAGATGATCTGTCAATGCTATCAAAAGCCTTCTCAAAGTCCACAAACACCTATGTAATGGTGTATTCCATTCTATTTACTGTTCAATTATTATGCTTGATATGGTAATTGGATCTGTGCATCACCGATTTTGCCAAAACCTGCTTGTTCATCTCGAAGATATGTATCAACGGCTGTTTTTATTCTGTCTAGCAAAATTCGATTAAGGATCTTACTGGGGACAGATAAAAGAGTTATTCCCCTCTAGTTTTTACATTCTCCTAAATCTCCTCTCTTTGGTAACTTTATTATATGTCCATGTTTCCATTCAGAAGGCACATTTTCTTCATCCCAGATCTTTCCTAGTAGGTTATGTAACATATCTACTGATATATTTGTGCCTGTTTTAATGGCCGTCTGGACCAGATGCCTTCCCATTTGTTAAGGTATTAATTGCTCTTTTCATCTCCATCTTTGTTGGTTTGTTAGTGTTAATGTTAAGAGGAGTTTCTCTGGGTGTGATGACTGGTGGATCGGCTGGAATTGGTCGGTTTAAAAGTTCTTCAAAATGCTCTTTCCAACGATAAAGCTGTTCCTTTTCATCTGTGATAATATCCCCAGCTTTGCTTTTAACAGGCTTTTCAGATATCCGTTTTCTCGTGATGTTGTAGAATTCCTTCATGTTTTTCTTGCCAGCTGCTTCTTTCGCATCATTTTCTAGATTTTCAATGTAGTTTTTACGATCCTTTTTAATTGACGCTTTTACCCCTTTGTGCTAATATTTGTATTGGTGTTGGGCTGCTGCCTTTGATGCTCTGGTCTTGCAGTTGTTCAAATCTGCTTTAGAAGCTTTTCTTTCTTTGATCTTAGAAAGAGAGGCTACACTTATCAGAATGCCAGACAACTCGGCCAGAGAACAACTCGGGCCGGTCTGTAGGACAAAATGTATCAACAATCATTCTTATTTTTGAATAATATGAAAATAAACAATTTATATTTGTAAAAAAATCTAAAGCCTTTTTCACACACAAATATTTTTTCCATGTTTTTTGCCCGGGAATACTTCTATTATATATATTTTTTTAAGAAATAAAGCTGAAGATCTAGATAAGTAAAGCTCTTATTAACATATAATATTTTGCAAAATTAATATAATCATATCAAAATCAGAGAACTTCCTTCCTTGTGTTCTCTTGTCTTTTTACCAATAACCTTTTCACATGTCTCTTTCCATAAACCACCACTTTACGGAAATGTACCACTGAACCTCTTTCAGTTATGTTGATTTCAATACAGACGGCCAAAAAACTCTGGCCTCAGAAATATATCTATTGTTTTTATTTCTGAAGTAGTGTCAATGTAATTTTTAAAGACTAAAAACTGATAAGGATTTGTAACTCTAAATCAATTTAATCTCGTAACAGCATCAAAACGTTCGATTTGTCCACGCTTAACAGTGGCGGATGCAGCAATTGAGTAAAGGAACCAGTAACTAGCTGAGGGAACCAGTTTTATCATGCTTCAATGATTACCTAAATATCCAACTCAATTTTTCCACCAAAGGGGGAGCACCCTTTTGGCTCCATCTGGATCGATCCTTGCTTAATACTTGTATGCCACATGCACAACTCAAATTACTGTTAGTAACCTCGGCTGTGCCCTGTCTGCAACACGACCGTGGCGGTTTGTAAATGATTCGTACAAAAATCGTACTAACTTGTTAGGTATTTCTTTGACTATTTTAATGGGCTTAACAGAAAATGGAGATTGTTATTATTTATTTGAGTTTCTTAAGTTGATTTTCTTTGCTTTTTTCCTCAACTCTTTGCACTTTATATTTGTATCATGATACATCAGTCATATTTCAAGTTATTTGTGATGTTTATTGAAAAATTATCATGTTGAAAATTTAGTACTAGCTGTGTCTGTTTGGCAATTTATTGTTTTCTCAGCCTACAGCGTAACATTTTTTTTTAAATGAGATACAATAAGTACAGAATGTATCCGACGTGTTGGGTGATAGCAGTTTTATAAATCAGGTCGTCCTCTCCAGCGGCGTTCATCCACAAGGTTTCATTTCCTTCCAAACCCTAAGATAAAGATATATGGGTTCATCCTCCGTATTGAGCAAGTGACGTCTGTTCCTCCGATTTCTAAGTTTTCTAATTGCGAGTACCAAAGGTAGAAGTCCTTTATGTTCAAATCCTTTGGCATCTAACGTTTATTGTCACAGGGTCATAAGTTTTCCGATCCAAGTACCCTTTTAGTTCGCGGTGTCCTGGTCCAAGATACTATGTTTGGCGGCTATCTTCAAAGTGTTCCACAGGTAAATGTTCCGAATCCATGATCAAATGTTTGGTAGCTTGCTTCCTTGCGTCCTCCAAGTCAAAGATTTTGAATCGAATGATTGGCGGCTTTCTTCCTTGCGTCCACCAAGTAAGGGTTCCAAGTCCAAGATCCTTATATTAAACAGCCTGCTTTCTATCGTCCTCCAAGTCCAACATGTCGAATCCAATGGTTGGTAGCTTGCTTTCTGGAGTCCTCTAAGTCAAAGATTCTGAATCCAATGTTTGGCAGCTGGCGTCCTGGCGTCCACCAAGTAAGGGTTCCAAGTCCAAGATCCTTATATTAAATAAATCCCATTCGGTTCTGGTCAGCTGATGTGTCCACATCGTTCTTGTTCTTTAAACACCTGAGGAAGAACTGCAGTCCGAAAATTTGGGCATCTTTTATTTTTTACTATTAATTCTTACCTTTTATTGTGATTTTCTTGTTTGGATTTTACCTTTTAAATGTGGTTTTACCTTCTAAACTATTGTTTTGTTTACCTTATAATAAATAGCCTGCTTTCTATCGTCCTCCAAGTCTAACATGTCGAATACAGTGGTTGGCAGCTTGATTTCTGGCGTCCACAAAGTCCAAGGTGTCGAATCTAATGTTTGGTTGCTTGCCTCCTGGCGTCCTCTAAGTCCAAGATGTCGAATCCAATGTTAAGCAGATAGTTCCTGGCGTCCACTAAGAAAGGGCTCCAAGTCCAAGATCCTTGTGTTGAACAGCCTGATTCCTAAGAGTCAAAAATCCGATATTCCTAGCTTGCTTGCTATGACTGCTGGATTAGCATATACTATTGACGTTTCTTCATGGCTGCCTCAGTTTAAATGTTTCAATACGATTCTCTAATATAAACGTCTAGGTCTATTCTATCTAAGCACCGTCCATTACATTCCTTATTTCAAGGTGTTTTTTGCCGCTGGAAAAACGTACAGCTATAAGCCTATGTAAAGTGCTCGCTCACATTTTTAGCACATCACATGATTTAAGTAACCAATCAACGTTAATCCTTTTCATTAGCCGGAACTATATATATATATATAAATATAATGGTCCAAGAGACACCAGATTCAAATAAATAGTTTGCCGGGGGTTGGCTTCTTGTTTTTTTTTTATTCTTTTTTGATGCATCCATAAACTTCTACCAAGAAACGTTAGATTAACGTTCTGACACCACCTTTGACGTGTATAGCAATGCATAAAACAAAGATATCAAGTTATCAAAATACGACGTGAAGTTCGTTACTTTTACTTACATAACTTCATGAAATGATCAGAAAGCACTCTATAAATTGAATTTGATTTACTTTTGGAAGCTTTCTAGTGACACTCGATTGACAGAATCACTTTTAAAAGAGCGATGTTAATATTCATTCCCAAGATGATTTTAGCCAGCAAAATGGCAACAAAAATGCAATAGACTTATTTCTGTATTATTAAAGACTTCCTAGCAATAAAGTATGAACAGGAATCTTATCATTGGCATGAAAACGTGCATTAAATCCATAACTGAAAAGGTAAAAATTTGAGACTAAGCCTTGGTACAGGCCTTTGACTTGGTTTCTCATTGCAAAAAAAAAAGGTCAAACTTTCACTGATAATAAATCAAGATTATTTTCTTCATATTGATCTGACTGATCTTTCACACAATGAAAACTGCAACACAATATACGTATGTCAAATAATATCTAGTGAACAAGGTTAAAAATGCCTAAACAGAGTCTTACAATAAAAAACAACACCCGTTCTTACACGCCCCAGACTAAAGACAATGAATTCTCCTGAATTCAATGCATGAACAGAAATATTACAATGAATGAAATGTCATTGAATTGTTCATTGTTTTTACAAAGTCGCTGTCTTCATCTTCATTGTCGGTTTCATCCCATTTATCCTCATCCTGCTCATGGTTATCAATTAAATGCCTGTCATCCTTGGTTTCATCATCATTGTTTCAGTACGATCTGTCCCTTTCTCTTCATCTCCCATGTTATCTCAATGTTTGCTGTTGCTGTTGTGATAATTTTAACATTTTTCTCCTTCGTTAACTCTAACATCGAAACATCAAGCAACTTCATAGGCATCTCATTCTTCTGATCTTATCTCTGTTGACTCTTGTTACTGACTTATGTTACCCCTAAAGACCACGCTCACTGCTAATGACTTACCAGCCATTCATGTGCACACTCTGGTTTTCAATGATAACTTTCTTTTATTATATTCTTGGTAAACTCAAGCCTTCATCATGTAAATGAATACTTCAGGCATGAGTACCCTCTGGTTCCCAATTACAAATGCTTTGCTTTTGAGTCTGTGATTTCCTCATAACCACATCTAAAAATTATCTAGTTTCTCAATGATTCCTCCTTGCTCCATACATGTAAGTCATTCAGGCCTGGTTACTTCTGAATGATAGAATCTATACAATTAAACTCGTGGTTCTCCTGGTCATACAGGTCTACCACTACAATTATTGGTTTTCCACAGTAAACCCAAGCTCATCTGTCTATAAATATGCCACTTGTTTCATTACAGCTACCATCATAGTGGTTGACTGCACATGTGTTTTCAGTGCTGGAAGTGCTTTGATTTCTATTTTCTAAAAGACGCATTCTATAGATTACCTAAAAGTTTTTCATTAAATTTCTTTCTAGTTCTTTGTCATCTTAAAAAGATATTATATTTTGAATTATCGTCAACTACTCTTGTGATGGAATGGTTAGTATGATCCTTGTGTTTTAAATAAAACAAATTCTATTATTTTATTTCTCCGTCTCAACCATTACTTTATCCACATTGATATTCAGGCAGGTGCCAGCTTCGCTTAAAGTATTTTTCATTTTAATTTGTCTTATTCCAACATTTATTCTTGTCAAATGTTTCCTTTTGCACAGTAGCTTTAGATGGCATTAACCAAATAATCCAGGAATATGTAAATTTTATTTTATTAATCTCCTCTTACTCTTCCTGAAAAAAAACCCTCCATGGCTATTTCCTTATCTATTGTGACCTTATCCACACTTTGACCAAGCTTGGTGAGCCACCGGGTGATCGGGCAGATTTTTTTCCAGGCACAGGTAAATCCCATACCCGAGTACTTGCGCAAGATATTCCAATAAACTAATACCCGAACATTTATATATAGTGTTTGGATTTCCTCCAAATGTTAATTTCTTTTAAATTCTAAAGTCATGTCCTAAAACTTCAAAAACGGCCTAATTGACTGTTTGTTTTTAATGCCATAATTTGCGTTATTTCCCCCAAACGAAAATCTGGTATTTCAATTCTGAACTGGACCATTTTATTTTAAATTTTAATATTTATCCCATGAAGGTGTACGTGAAGGTTTTTATCTTTGTCATCTTCTAGATAAATGATTTTGATGATTGACGTTTGTTGCTGGAAAGATTATGTTACTCTCTTCTGACCATAAGTTATAGACAGTCCCTCTAGAAATTGCCAATTAAATTGCAAATAAAACATCTTTTACTTCTTTTGTGTTGTTTGTTTGTGGGCTTTCTGTTAATCATCTGTGCTGACTGGACTTTGCTACCAACAAAATTTGTGTCTCCCTCTTTGCTGATACTTGATTTAATTTCATCATCGTACTTTACATCATTTAAACTAAAAATCTAGGGGTTTTATTATGGTTGTTGATTATTTCTTCAAATGTTTCTATAACTTCAACAGCATCTTCTTACTTACTCACTTAGTCCTCTTCGTCCTAGGTAGCACATGATGCCCTGACCGAGGACCGCCAACTCTGTCTGCTGCCATTCTCTGGACCATGCCCCACGTCCACCCTTCGTCCTTCATTTTTTTTCTACACACCTCCGCCATGTTTCCCTTGGTCTTTTTCTACTTTGTTTTCCAGGTGGTGTATATCTCATTGCTACTTTTGGTATTTCTGAAGTTTCCATTCTGCACACATGGCCAATCAATTAAATTTTCATCTCATCTCTTTAATCAATGATGTTAAAGGTACAGTCTTGGTTCTTTCATACAGTTCATTGTTTGTTATTTTCTGAGGCCAAAAGATTTTCAAAGTTCGACGCAGACATTTTGTTCGGAAGGTGTCCAGTTTTGGATTATGTTTTTGGTGACTTTCCATGACTCAGAGCCATACAGGAGGACAGCGATTGCATTTGTTTTGACAATTCTCAGTTTTATTTTTGTTTTGATTTTGCTGGATTTCCAGATGTTTCTAAGACTTACAAATGCAAATTGGCTTTCGATATTCTGTTTTCGACATCACAATGAATCGCCATAGGCACTGATCTTGCTACCATGGTATATAAAACTATCAACTTCTTCAATTTTGCTGTTATCTATTCTCACTTCGTTTTCAACGGTAGAATTTACTTTCATATTTTTTGTCTTTTTGTTGTTCACTTTCAAGCCTATCTGTTTTCCATAACTTACTAGATCATTGGTTTTGCTTTGGTTATCCCTGTGGCGCTGTGCTAGCAGGGTAATGTCATCTGCAAATCAAGATCTTCTAGGCTGGTGTAAAAAGTCCATGCTATTTCTCTGTTTGTTCCTTGAATGGTACATCTCATAAGCCAGTCCACACAAAAAGTAAAGAGAAGGGGAGAAAGAATACATCCCTGGCGAACTCTAGTATTGATGTGGAAGCTTTCTGTAAGTTGGTTTGAACAGATTACTTTCGCTTGGAAGTCTTTATACAACATCTTGATAATTGAAATGGTCTTTTAAGGTATACCATATCCAAAGAGCTGGACGGTGAATACTATCGAATGCTTTTTAGAAGTCGATGAAGTTTGAATATAGAGTTGTGTTCCATTCATTGCACTGCTCAAATATTTGTCTATGCGGGACTACCCTTTTTTGAAACCTGCTGATACTCTATTAAGGATAATCTTACGCAGCATTTTTCTTGTAATTGACAAAAGCATAATACCTTTCCAGTTGATGGCATCTGAGAGATCTTGGCAGCTTTACTATTAGACCAATATTCCAATCTGCTGGTGCTGTTTCTATTTCCCATATCTGACGGAGTAATTTTGTCAGTAGTTTGGGTGTTTCTATTTCTTCAACCTTTAATATTTCTGCAGTTACTTGGTCTATTCCTGGATATTTTCCATTCCGTAGTGACTTAATTGCCTTTTTTTTAAACTCATCTTCCGATGGCTTAGTGTTGTCTTTGTCAAGCTGTTCTTCCCTTTCAATAGTTTCTGTATCTAAGGTTGGAAGTTCTTGGTTTAAGACTTTCTTGAAATGGTTCTTCCGGCATTCCATTTCTTCTTCAATGCTAGATGCAAGTTTCCCATCCTGCTGTTTCTATGCTGGTAAACCCTTTACTCAGTGATATCCTGTACAATGAACCCATGTCTTGTTTTTAGGCTGTCTCTTCAACTTTTATGGCTAATTTGTCAACATAGTCTATTTGTTCTTTTCGTGAATACCTCTCTTTAAGTTCGTTAACTATTCTTGCCGACTTTGTTGCTAATATTTTTGTTTGGCATTGTGCCTCTTTTCAACTAATTCCCATGTTTCAGATGCAGTCCACTCTTCTTTCTTTCTTCTTTTCTCTCCTAAAGTTTTCATTCCAGCTTCTACAAGGATGGTATTGAAGTTGTCAATAGTTAGCTCCTGTTCGTCATTTAGTATCTGGAATCTATTCTTTAATTCAACCTGAAATGCTTATCTTATAACTTGATCAGTTAACTTCTTTACATCAACTTGATGTGGTCTCAGGTCACTTTTCCTGCCTTTCTTAATCTAAGTTTAAATTTGACCAACAGTAGCACATGGTCACTACCTACATCGGAGCCTCGCTTTGCTTTAACATCTTGCAATGTTCCTCTCCATCTTTTGTTAATCATGATATGGTCAATTTGATTTTTGGTCTGGCCATCTGGAGAATTTCAAGTTAGTTTATGGATATCCTTATGTTGAATGTGGTACCACCTATAACTAACTTGTTTTTTTTTTCGCAAAAATCAATAAGCCTGTTGCCATTGTTGTTTACTTCACTACAGTAATTTGTTCCCATTTCACTTTCCTTGCCTTCGTTGATGGATCCAACCTTTATATTTAGATCTCCCAGCAAAAGAACATGATGTACAGGTGTTGTCTCGACTACTTTTTGTAATTGGTTGTAGAAGTCTTCCTTCACCTCATTCTCCTTATCTTTTGTTGGTGCATCAGAAACTACCACAGTCATCTTTGCAAATTTTGAATGAAACCTTGCAGTCATTATTCTGTCACTGTATGGCTTCCAACCCATTAGATATTTGCTGATATCTTTTGTTATAATTAAACTAACTCCACTAATATGATGGTCACCATCTCTCCCCGAATAAATATTCTGATGTCCTGAGGCAAGATTTCGTGTGCCATTTCCAGTCCATCTGGTTTCACTGGCCCCTAGCATAAGGATATTGTAGTTGTCCTTTATCATCTCCTTTGTGACTTGTGCTTATTTGCCTGTCTGATATGAGGTGCGGACGTTCCAGCATTCAATTTTTTAAACTTCTTTTTGGCTGAGAACATCCACCTTCTGTCTGGTAGCTTCCTTTCAAGTTTGACTACCATCCGGCATCTTCTAATGTCTTGCAAATCTTATAAAAAGCGTACTTTTATTTTTGTTAAAGTGATTTGTATAGCTGACCCAATGAAAAAGATTCTTTTGCCTTTCTGATTATAAATCAAGATTACTTTCTTTCTTTTGATCTGACTGCTCTTTCACACAATGCTTTCTGCAACACATTATACGTATGTCAAACAACATCTGATGAATCAGGTTATAAAATGCCTAAACAGAGAAATAAGAAAACCTGTTTCTTACACTACGATGGACAGCTAATTTAATGGCAGATATGAAACGCAGGAACAAATACCTGGTGTTCGATTGTGCAAAGACTTACTTGTTCCCCATGAGTCTAAGAAAAGAACAAATGTACACGAACAAAATAATTAACATGCTAAACTTTATATTGACAACATATTTGTTCAGTTTGAATGACGCGCATTTCAGAAAACAATTGATATTCTATGGAAACTAATGGTGCACCTTGTTTTTTATTCATATGAAGCAGATTTCTTCCAATTACTACAAGACGAAAAGTTTGTAGAACATTTCTTTTTTTCTTTCTTCTAACCTCATTTTTTGTTATAAGGATGATATCCATTCACTCTACAATTCTCAATTAGATGACATATCCCTATTAAAGAACTAGAGATAATAGACACTATTGATTATAGTGAGTCTGCTTCATATGAAGATGTACAGCTCGAAATAGACACTCATGGTAGACTCTCATTTAATGCAAGATTCAGGATTTTATTTCAGAACTCAGGCACATTTCTGTGCAACATAAGCAAATTATTACAATTAATACACAGTAATACAGATAATACGATATATTACATAATAAACGATATCAAAACATGGGGGATAGTGAGTCCACAGGATTAAAATAATGGACCTATTTGTTTGATAAAAGATGATAAACGTATAACTACCTTTTTGTTACAGAGTTTTAGCAAACCACGTGATGAATTCAACCCTCCCTAATGAAGTTAACATATCACGACTAATTCGTCAGTTCAGAGCTTGTGGGAATTATTGTAATTACCTTGAAAGAGCGTCTTGCCTTACAATGAATCGCTTAACATAAATATGCATAACCACTGTACAAGACATTAGTTTTCATTCCTCATATCACACTTTGGTTTTGTTTTGTATTTTAAAATTTATTAAATTTCTTTCATTTTTTTTAACTGGAAACTCAGCTCGGATTAGATAATACCTCATTTGTCTTTAGATTAAGCTGATGTTTTCTTAAATAGACGAAACTTTCGTGCATCAATATCTTAGATTAGTCCATAATATTTCTTTTTAGATGTAAGCACTGAATTTACTAATTTTATATAGTGGTAACATCGATCGTTTTATATCTGAATAAAAGCAAATAAGTAGAATATTTTATAAATGTTGCTGCATTTATCTTAACTATAACAATTTCGGTAAAATGGTAGAAATGTCAAAAAACATGTTTCATCTAAATTACGATAAAGCCAAGATGATTTGATGCAATCCAAAAATAAAGGTAATAAAATTTATTCAAAATTAATTTCTGTATGAAACTTGTAAAATCGATGTCATAAATGTTGATACCATCTATAGTTGGATGTAACATTTGTTTTCATACGCGAAAGTGACATTTTATGCGGTTTTATAACATGTATAAGATAAATTAATTTGTAAATAATATCTTAATTCGTTAATTGCCAATTTATAATTTTAATATTTTTATGCCCCCGCGACGACATGTCGGGGGCATTAAGTTTTACTCATGTCCGTCCGTACGTACGAAATTTCCGTCAAGCTTATCTAAGGAACCGTAAATGAGAATGATTTGAAACTTGGCAGGATGGTTTAGTATGACAAACTGTATGTCCTAAGCAATTTGCAGACCTGTCGGACATCTACTTCCTGTTTGGGACTTAGGCGAATGTGAAAATATGTGACCATGACTATGAAAATTTTCGTCAAGCTTTTCTAAAGAACCGTACACGATAATGATTTGAAACTTGGTAGGATGGTTTAGTTTGACAAACTATACGTCCTTAGCAATTTTCAGACCTGTCGGACATCTACTTACGGTTTGGACTTAGGCTGATGTGAAAATGTGTGAGCATGACTTAAAAAAAATTCGTCAAGCTTTTCTCAGGAACCGTACATGAGGATGATTTGAAAGTTGGTAGGATGGTTTAGTATGACAAACTATACGTCCTTAGCAATTTTCAGATCTGTCGGACATCTACTTATGGTTTGGGACTTAGGCTGATGTGAAAATGTATGAACATGACTTTAAGAATTTCCGTCAAGCTTTTCTTAGGAACCGTTCATGAGAATGATTTGAAACATGGTAGGATGGTTCAGTATCACAAACTGTATGTCCTTAGCGACTTTCGGGACTGTCAGACATCAACTTCCTGTTTATGGCCTAGCTAAAAACTATTGCAGATAGAGAAAAGCTGTTGCTTGCTTAAATGATCAGCTAATTTAGCTCTACAAAAGTGTCCAAGGGTAAAAGTTGTCATATGACCCCTTAAAGGGGTTACAGCCTCTTAAAGGTGAAAAACAGTGTTAATGGCCTATAGAATGAAAACTTTTGCAGATAGATAAAAGCTGTTGCTTGCTTAAATAAAGGTAATAAAATTTATTCAAAATTAATTTCTGTATGAAACTTGTAAAATCGATGTCATAAATGTTGATACCATCTATAGTTGGATGTAACATTTGTTTTCATACGCGAAAGTGACATTTTATGCGGTTTTATAACATGTATAAGATAAATTAATTTGTACATAATATCTTAATTCGTTAATTGCTAATTTATAATTTTAATATTTTTATGCCCCCGCAACGACATGTCGGGGGGGGCATTAAGTTTTACTCATGTCCGTCTGTACGTACGTCCGTCCGTCCGTACAAAATTTCCGTCAAGCTTTTGTAAGGAACCATAAATGAGAATGATTTGAAACTTGGTAGGACGGTTTGGTATGACAAATTGTATGTCCTAAGCAATTTGCAGACCTGTCGGACATCTACTTCCTGTTTGGGACTTAGGCGAATGTAAAAATATGTGACCATGACTATGAACATTTTCGTCAAGCTTTTCTAAGGAACCGTACACGATAATGATTTGAAACTTGGTAGGATGGTTTAGTATGACAAACTATACGTCCTTAGCAATTTTCAGACCTGTCGGACATCTACTTATGGTTTGGGACTTAGGCTGATGTGAAAATGTGTGAACATGACTTTAAGAATTTCCGTCAAGCTTTTCTTAGGAACCGTTCATGAGAATGGTTTGAAACATGGTAGGATGGTTCAGTATCACAAACTGTATGTCCTTAGCGACTTTCAGGACTGTCAGACATCAACTTCCTGTTTAGGGCCTAGCTAAAAACTATTGCAGATAGAGAAAAGCTGTTGGTTGCTTAAATGATCAGCTAATTTAGCTCTACAAAAGTGTCCAAGGGTCAAAGTTGTCAGATGACCCCTTATAGGGGTTACAGCCCCTTAAAGGTGAAAAAACAGTGTTAATGGCCTATAGAATGAAAACTTTTGCAGATAGAGAAAAGCTGTTGCTTGCTGAAATGTTCAGCTTATTTAGCTATACAAAAGTCTCCATAGGGTCGAAGTTGTCACATGACCCCTTTAAGAGGTCACAGCCCCTTAAAGCCAAAATATAGTGTTTTTTTGCCTAAAGAATGAAAACTTTTGCAGATAGAGAAAAGCTGTTGCTTGCTTAAATGTTCAGCTCATTTAGTTCTACAAAAGTCACCATAGGGTCGAAGTTGTCAGATGACCCCTTATAGGAGTTACAGCCCCTTAAAGACGAAAAATAGTGTTTTTGGCCTATGGAATGAAAACTTTTGCAGATAGAGAAAAGCTGTTGCTTGCTGAAATGTTCAGCTTATTAACCTCAATAAAAGTTTCCATAGGGTCAAAGTTGTCAGATGACCCCTTATAGGGGTTCCCCTCCTTAACGGTAAAATTTTTTTTTGGTTTATAGATTGAAAACTTTTGCAGATAAGAGAAAAGCTATTGCTAGCTGAAAGATTCAGTTAATTAAGCTCTACAAAAGTCTCTTAAGGTCTAAGTTGTCAGGTGACCCTTTATAGGGGTTTTGGCCATTTGAACGTGTAAAATAGTGTTTTTTTTTGCTTATAGAATGAAAACTATTGCAGATAGAAAAAAGCTTTTTCTTTCTTAAACATTCAGCTCATTTAGCTATACAAAAGTCTTCCTAGGGTTGACATCAAGACCAGGTGAGCGATACAGGCTCCTGTGAGCCTCTTGTTCGAATTCGAAAAGGAAAATGACCACAATTATTTTTTTTTTCGTTTTTCTTACTGCGTACTCTTCCGGAGCACCTGAGTTCACTCTTGTTTCGACTGGAGTTCGCGTTGTTGATTGATATTCAGTTATTTTGTGTTTCCATGTTTTACATGTTGTCTGTTTTTGTCAAGTTCTTGTTGGTGTTTACTGGTTTTGACATTCAGATACCCCATTGGTACCTCTACTTCTTTCAATATTCTTTGGGCCTATTCTAAATCAAAAAGGAAATGCTAAACGAAAAGAAAAAATAATATCGACAACGAATTTTATATGTATATATACATATATGTTTACTATTTTAAATAAAATTTTTGATAACGATAAAAAGGAAAAAAGAAGAAACGAAAAATATATAAAATCTCCTAGATGTCTTTTGAAAACTCCCACTAAAGTATCTATCCCTTATATATAGGATGAGTTGATGTAAAATTGGCCTTTTGGGTTGTAAACATGTGTGTTTTTGATACGATAATCACAATGTAGGAAAACCTTACATACAACATTATCCAAATTTATTTGTATTTTTCGGTTAGAACCTGGATGGCGAATAGGTACTCAGGTACTCCAGGTCGCTGAATAGGCCGAGGGGTCAAACCTATTAAACTGAAAGCCTGACCGCTGACCATAGAGTGCCACGTTTAATGCACGTGAAAAAAAACTTTTTACACCAGATAGTGCACTACATAGGCTTAGTTTCCCTAATCTCACTTTTTCCAGTTATCTTCAATATGTTCTGTTCCAAATTGAGCTTGTGGGACTTTCATCGATTTCCTTGACACTAAAATCACTCACACAGGGTTATGTTGCTCCCCAGTTGTGTCATGGTTTAAGAAATTTTCAGGAAGACATCATGTGCTCATAGACAAATGTGGGATTTCTATCTCTCGGATGAGTGCGGAGTTTGGTTTGTCATAGGATTATGTTTTATCTCCATTTATCAGATTTGAAACAATGATTAGTAAAATGGCAGCGCGACGAGTGTGCTATAGCAATCAGGAACTGCTTAACCCTTTCGGATTACCTGAGTGCACTCTCGTTACGACTTGAATTCGTGTTGTTGATTCATGTTCGATAGATTTCGTGTTTTATATGTTTTGAAATCTTCGAATCGTTCTTTTCGTGTTCGTGGTTACTGGTTTTGACGTTGCCCTTTCGTGTTTTTTTTTTTGGCACTCGAATGCCCAATTGGTGCCTCTGCTTCCTTGCTGAATTCAAAACAAAACATGAGTTTTCCTGGCCATGTGTGCACACACATGTGAGTATCAATTAAGCTATGAAATGTTTGCCCGTCTGACTATTTTTGCTTATCCAAAGACACTTTAATTCTGAAATATTAATTTCTACACTATTTTTTTTTCTCGTGTTCTCAGGTTTTTTCGAAAGGTGTTCGTGATGTAGTATGATATAGGTGTTAATCGTGAGAATGCGAATTTGAGAAAAGTGTAAATAATCTTAAATACCTCTCAATTAAACATTGACTAAGCATTTTGTAGAAGTGTACTATATAAAACAGACCCATTCTTAGTAAAATGCACCTTTTGAAAGACAATACTTTGTTAACACGGGTCTTAAAAACAGCATCGTTTCATCTTAAGTAAGTAAATTTATTATTAAATTTGTCATGTTAGTCAAAATCAGGAGTTTTTATTGTTTTATTTTTTGGCTTTCATTGAATGCTCGGGTATTTGTGGCTGTATTGTTTAAGAGTTAGCAATGTCACAAGGACGTAGATTTTATTTTTCAATTTTTTTTAATGTGTAAAAATTGAAATTTAGGTACTAAGTTAACATCTACGATCGTGCCGTGTATATATTCAAGGAAAAAAATACCGATTTTGCGTTGTCGAAAGTGACTTAATTTTCAAATACACATAATTTTGAAAATATATGTAAAAAGAATATTTTGTCTGTTTGTCTATTAAATTATTTTGACTCATTCCCTGAAATGACGAAAATATCAATATAGATTTGGCTGTTGGCACATTCTCTCATAGGCTTGGCTGGACCAATGAATCAAAGATGATGTTGACAACCATTCAACTGCAATTGGTAACGAGGACGACAATTTTTGGTTACTTCAAATTTCTGTAAAAATAGGTCATTTTGAAATTTGAACACCGAGGATGAGGGTTGACTGCCTATTATTGGAATAAACGGACGCGCGGCTGAACTCGGTCTTAAATTATAAGATTGAGTGAATGTTTTCTTATTCAAGTATACTTTTAAATTAAAAATGAAAATATATGAATAAATAAATAAATATCTTTATTTCCTAATCATAGGGCCCATCATTGGGCATATAAATCAGTCTACAAACATATAAGCATTAAGTCATACAAGTACAGAACAATGATTGGAACACAAATAGGCACAATTATTAATAGAGAGAGAGCCATGTGGGGTAAGGGGAGTAACTCTATCTAATATTACATCTACATATTAATTACTAGGAAAAACCCGCGAATTTGCTAGAAAAACAATCGTTGCGTTGCTTTAAAAAATAGACCCCACAATAAAAAACATTTCATTTGCATGGCCTTACATGGGTATGCTAATCGCAAATAAAAGGTTCAACTTATACGGCATTATTTAACTCTAACTAAGTTTTGGTTTATTATCTTTTATTGTTTGTTATTAAACACATTTCCAGTGGCAGGATAAGTTTCAATCAATCGCTACGCAATTTTGTTAATTTATTGACATTTACACGTAAGAAAAAAAAAATACAATATGAGAGATAAATTTTAAACTGTTTTCCTTTTTTTCAACTTACGAATATAAAATAATATATAAAATGTTTTTTTTATATTACTAATTAAATGAAAAATGTTTTGTGTGAATTTTGTTATTGTCTGAAAACATGGGAAACTATTTCAAACATTGTAAAAAAAGGGGGGAAACATCAAACCGGCGCTGCAGATATATTTGATCGTATAAATTTACATTTCTAACCGCAGACTTTTTTAAATGCGCTACGCCAAAATTAAGGTTACATTGTATACTCTAACAAACAAAATATTTTACAGTCTTTTCTTAAAAATCAATTTCAAATAAACATTAAGCATGAAATTAACACACATTAAGACGGATGATCTTGCGCAGAGAAAATTATCTTGCGGTTATTAAGTTTCTTTTGTCTATTGGAAAACATTCACAATTTTCGGTCAATTAGATTGCTGCATTCTACCTAAATTAATTTGTTACGTGATGAACAATATAGATCTATCTAATATCATGGTGCTGTTAAATCGATATTTTCATTTCTATTTTACCTCTACACGTACTTCTAGTTTTTTTTGGGTATTTTTTAAGGTTTATCAAATCGATTGATTAAATAATTCTGTAACAATTTATTAAAGGTAATAACAAAACTACCGAACTTGATTGATCAATCTCATAGTCCAGAGAAAATGACAAAAACGAATCAGTCATACCGGATAATTGGTGGATCGCAATGGTCCTGACTTGGTACAGGCATTCCAAACGAAATGATGGGTTAAACCAGGTTTTATGGCGCCAAACCTCCCTCTTCCATTGCGATCTTCAAGTTCAGAATATATATAGTTACATAGAGTATTGTGACACTGTAAAATTTTCATGGAATTAGGTTTTATAAGTTGAACATAAAAGGACATGTAGGATATGAAAATTATCATGAACAAAATACAGAAGCTTTTGTCTGGAACTTGGTTGTAATTTTTATTTGAGAGAAACACAAAACCAGAAGAATTAATAACCCATTATTTTTCATTTTCAGATTAGAATAAACTTTTTATACCCCCACTCTTAAGAGAGGGGGCTATATTGCAATCACCTTGTCCGTCCGTCCGTCTGTCCGTCCGGTTCAATTTCTCTGCTTCTACTGGATGGATCGGTTTTAAATTTGGTATACAGCTTCAGCATGATGAGTTATACCTTGCCTCCTCTTTCCAGGTCAGTCCATCATCTATTTCTTGTTTTCTGAGCTGACTTAGACTTTTTTAAGGGAAAAAAATTGAAATGTGAAATTTTTCGTAACAGTTTTCTCGGCTTCTACTGGATGGATTGGTTTCAAATTTGATAAAGAGCTTCAACATCATGAGTTATACCGTGCCTCCCCTTTCCAGATCAGTCCATCATTTACTTCCTGTTTTCCAAGCCGACTTAGACTTTTAAGGGTAAAAAATTCAAATGTGAAATTTTTCGTAACAGTTTTCTCGGCTTCTAGTTGATGGATTGGTTTCAAATTTGGTATACAGCTTCAGCATGATTAGTTATACCGTGCCCCCCCTTTCTAGGTCAGTAGGTCATCTACTTTCTGTTTTCCAAGCCGACTTAGACTTTTTATTAGTCAAAAATAGACAATTTTTCGTAACAGATTTCACGGCTTCTACAGAAGGGATTGATTTCAAATTTGGTATACAGCTTAAGCATGATGAGTTGTACCGTGCCTCCCCTTTCCAGGTCAGTCGGTCATCTACTTCCTGTTTTCTGAATGGTCGAGTGGGGGTATGCTTAGCACGACTTAGTGCAACCCCTTGTTAGTTTTGGGCGCGCATTTTAGTATAACCGCCGGAAACTTATTCATACGTGTAGTTCCGCAACGATGACGGCTATAGCTTTTCTGGAACAATTAATTAAGTTAATCGGCAAACTGCGGACATAATTGCATATGTGCTAATGCAATTTTGAAAGGCCACAATCATCTCTTATTTTTTTTATATATGAAGCTTAGTCGTAGCATTTCTTGTTTAGGCTGCAACCCGGCTACGCTTCGTTATTTTAGTAGTATAGATGTTACTTGTACAATCTATATCAATTATTTATAGCATTTTGTCTTATATAATAAAGATCTTCTATCAGATTATATAAATCATTAATGAATTCAAGATCTTCATTGATGATAAACCAATAAAATAATTGTGAGTTGTTTAATTTTTTTAAATATACATGCTGCTTTAGTAGTTTTTCTATAAAAGGTTTTCTTTTATGCTCATACTCATTGCATTCAAGCAAAAAATGTACTTTATTTACCATTTTCTAGCATTCTTTCATGTCTTCCTGTTTCTATTCTAAGTATATATGATTACTAGTCCTGAATTTTGCCAAAGTTTTTCTTTTTTCCATCTTAATAACAAGGTACGGTTCAGGAGTGAAATTGTTTTTAAATGTAAAGTAGGTATAAAGTTTTCCTTCCTTATTAGTTAAATAACCTACTGTTATTTGTAAACATGTCTGTTTTTTTTTTAATTTCACCATAAATAAAATTATGAATGGGTACAATTTTCATATTATTAGTATACGAATGGGTATAAAATTTCAACATATCAGGTAAATGATTGGGGAGCATTTGAAAAAGTCCAACCACAAGCCTTTATAAGTTTTGATATGACGTTACATCCTGGGTTTTCAAGAAATATATCTAATATTTCGGTAATGTATGCTTGTTTTTTATGTTCAATTTCTTATTCGTAGAGATGTATAATTTTTCCCTTTGTTCAGACTAACAGTATTTTCTTGGAAATTTGATTTTATAAAAAAGCTAGTTTTCCACATGATATGTTTTTTCTGTACTAGTTTGTGATATGTTTTTCCCGCTTGATATATTTTGCTAATTTATTTTTTCTTATATTTATCTTATTATCTATCTATTTATTAATTTATCAATAATATAATTACACAAATTTTTATCTGTTTATTTTAAGCAATTGAAACCTACAAATTTTCAGATAATGTCACATAGACCGTCTGCAAAAGAGATCTTATAAAAAAGCTCTAGCTGATGTAGAATATCGTTAATTCAGGAGTTAAATATTAATTAACACCCCTCACCGGCCACGAAAGTTTTTTTTATCGTGTCCAACATGTGAGCCCTGGTGAGCATGTTAAAAATATTTTTCGAGAAGGTCTGAAGGAGAAACTGGTCCTCCTTTTAAACTGAAATGAAAACGTAAAGAAATAAAATTAGCAGAAAATCAAACGTAATCTCTGATATGTATTTTATATTGCAACAATTTTACCACAGATTATTGTATACATTGACAGGTAGATAATATGTCTTACACAGTTACTGGAAATTTTTGGAATTGTTTTGACTTTGTCAAAATATATTACAATTAATAAATATTTTTGACATTCGTAGATTTAGAAATATTAAAAATACCTAAAACAGGAAATTAACAAAATTAACCTAAAGAAAGAAGACACACAAAACTTTACTTTGACCTTAGATGCAACGTGATTGATCAACTGTAACTGCAACCATTGCTATGTAATAATCGAATGAAGCTATATATATATATTTTATTTTGATTTGGTAAGTTTTAATATAGAATATAATGAAATATATATTTTTTAATTTTTAACCACTTATACTATATATTTTTTTCTTTTCAGTTAAAAAATGACAGATACAGCAGTCGACGATTATCTGAAGTTCATAAGTAGTGTGTTGGGGTTCGACGTGTCGTTGCTGGAGCAAACAAATGTATCCCCAAAGCTTCAACTGTCCGAGAATCATATATTCTACTTCAAATATATAAATCCTTGCATCACGTTAATATGTTTCGCGTTGTTGATACTGCTGATTAGATTTCTATGGTGTGAGAATTTCTTGAAAAGTTTCGGACTTTTATCAGCCTTTTCGATCCTGGATTTTCTTTCGTTATTGCTTCAGATAAATATTTCGATTTTTCTTCACACAGAGGGCAACTATATTGAGTATAAATATTGTCATTTTTACCTTTATACTACAGAAAGTATGCCAAAAACGTTACTAGAAGTATCAACGTGGCTAAAAGTTGGGTATGCTTTGGAACGTTGTATAATTGCATCGCTACCATTACAGGTCAATCGGTTTGTCAATAAAGTTACCAGAATGTTGTATTTAGTTATCGTACTTGCTATCAACGCCGTAATGACAACTTTGTACGTTCTTTCCAGAGAAGCCATTATGAAATCATATACATTTAACAAGGCAAAGCGGTCAGTTGTTACCATATGTCGATTTAAACATGTATTTCAATCCAGTGAGAATAACGAAGAACACTATAGATTATATCTTTCGAAGGCTTCCATGGTAACAGATATGGTTTTAGGACAAGCTATCCCCATTATCATTCTAGTCACCTGCAGCGGGATACTGATTAGGAAAATAAAAAAACAGGCTGAATTCCGTCGTTCCTTCACCCAAAGCAAAACCGACACGTCCAGGCTTACCCTTACTGTCACAATATACAGCGTTTACTTCACTTTAAATCTTGTTTTTAGAATGATTTTTTCGGTCTTCTTCGTTTTGGAATATACAGATGTAGCCTTGAAAGGAGATACTATAGTGACTGTCTATGCAGCACTTTCAACCGTTTCGACTCCATTTACCCTCTTGATATTCGCCTGGTTAAGTAAGACTTTCAGATCACATGTTCAAAAAATCATTAGCAAAACGTTTGGCAAATGTAGACAAACCTGACAATATTAGATTGCCTAAGAATGTATACCATTATAATACATGTATCATTTAACTATATTGTTTTTTTTATGTAAGTATGTGTATAGGTTGTTATTTTATTGGTTCAATATAACCATTGTTGCTATATAGTATTTTTAGTAATATAGTACCCGTAATTGTATCATTTAAATGTTGTTTTACTCTTTTGCGTTGTGTAATAAAGTTGCGGGATTTCCAAATCAATGACCTCAAAGCAAAACCTCCAGACTGTACCTGTGAAAAGTCCCCATTCAAATATAGTCCCTCTGGCCACGTTATCACTGGTAACCTCAACATCAGGGAAAATGACTTACTTCGCGATGTTGTGGCTAATGGACCTAAATATCTTGAGCCAAGACGAATCCACTGGAGTTATAATTTCAAACTAATTATGGATTCAGTTGAGAACTATGCCAGAAAATGGGCCAAAAAAGAACAGGAGAAAGAAGGTGACTTTTTGTCAGAATGGATAAAAGCGGTGAGGTCATTGGTTTTGAAAAGAATCAATTATTTGAAGGGCTCAATGAGAACTTAGGCAACATCCATTTTCATCAACGCTGATGTTGCCAAAACATTGTCCACCTTGCATGACAAATCTATTGTACCTGCAGACAAAGCACTAAATAACATCATTTTTGCGTGCAAGAAACACTATATCGACTGTTTGACAGCTGAATTGGGGGTTGGTTGTACCAGCAATAGCACCACATACAAGGCTACAACACTGTCTAAGGAGGAAATCATTGACAATCACAAATCTGTCATTTCCTCCTTTGACCTTTCTGTTGGTGGCAATAATGATGACATTCCATCCCTGTATTGGATTCCTAAATTACATAAAAATCCATACAAACAGCGCTTCATTGCAGGGTCATCCAAATGAACAACTAAGCCTCTTTCAGTTCTGTTGACTTCAATACTTACGGCAATAAAATCCGGCCTCCAGAAATATTACGATTGTTGTTATTCTAGAAATGGTGGCAATCAAATGTGGATCCTGAAGAATTCGAAAGAACTGATGGAGATTCTTATCTCTAAATCAGTTATATCTTGTAACAGCATCAAAACATTCGATTTCTCCACACTTTACACTTCTATTCCGCATAAACAACTGAAATCACGACTGGTACAGCTGATTAAACGCAGCTTTTTAAAAAAGAATGGAAAACGTAGGTACAAATATCTAGTGGTTGATTATACCAAGACTTACTTTGTCACCAATGAGTCTAAGAAAAAAAAAATTACAGAAGACCAAATAATTGACATGCTCAGCTTTCTTATTGACAACATATTTGTTCAGTTTGGTGGACGTGTTTTTCAGCAAACAATAGGGATTCAATGAGCACTGATTGTGCACCTTTGCTTGCTGATTGGTTTCTTCATTCATATGAAGCAGACTTCTTACAATCTCTTCTAGACAAAAAAAGACCGTAGACTAGCTTTCTCTTTCAACCTCACGTTCTGTTATATTGATGATGTCCTTTCACTAAACAATTCTCAATTTGGTGACTTTCCCCATCTCATATATCCCCAGGAGCTTGATATAAAAGACACAACGGATTCTAGGAAGTCTGCTTCATATTTAGATCTACATCTCGAAATTGACTCTCAAGGTAGACTTTTAACAAGGCTCTTTGACAAACGTGATGACTTCAACTTTCCAATCGTCAACTTTCCCTTCTTGTGTAGCAACATTCCGTCCGCTCCAGCTTATGGAGTTCACGTATCTCAATTGATTCGTCTATCCAGAGCGTGCGGGACTTACATCGATTTCCTTAGCAGAGCGACACGTCTGACGCAAAAGTTGCTCACACAGGGTTATGTTACTCCTCGGTTGCTGTCTTCACTAAAGACATTTTACGGAAGACTTCATGCACTTATAGACAAATATTGGATTTCGACTTCAGATGAGTTTCAGATGTTGGTTTGTCATAGGCTTTTGTTTTGTTTTCCTTTACAGGATTTGACACACTGAATGGACTATTGGCAATGCGACGGGTGTGCTATAGCAAGCAGGAACTGCTTACTCTTTCGGAGCACCTGAGTTCACTCTTGTTTCGACTGGAGTTCGCGTTGTTGATTGATATTCAGTTAGTTTGTGTTTCCATGTTTAACATGTTGTCTGTTGGTAATTGCTGGTTTTGTCTCTGCCCTTTCCGACTTTAGACATTCGGATAACCCATTGGTACCTCTGCTTCTTGCATCATCTATTGTTTCATTTCAGGTAGCTGGGGGATAAAAATTTGATTAAAGACTTTTCCGAACTTTCATTGTAAATAGACATGTGCATGTGCATGTGCATTGAAAATAAAAAGAAAAAAAAAAAACATTGGGGCAGATTGTTCGTAATCGGGATTCAATTTCCAAGATTTTTTAAAAAGATAATATTAGGAATAGCCACAAAATGTATATATTTCTAAAATCATACATTAAGCTGTTTTGTCTCCTTTATCGGATTTGACACGTTGAATTGGCGGCGCGACTTATGTGCTATAGCAAGCAGGAACTGCTTACTTTTACTCTTCCGGAACATTTGAGTTGAGTTCGCGTATTTGATTGCTGTTCAGTTGTTTTTTTATTTCTTTGTTCTGTGTTGTCTGTTTTTTTCCGTCATGTTTTCGTTGGTGTTTACTGGTTTTGTCTCTGCCCTTTCAGACTTCTCACATTTGGATGTCCCATTAGTACTTCCGCTGCTTCATTGAAAATTCTACACAAAAAAAAACCTCAACAAGAAACATATTCAGTCGGACTCCACAAATTTTGGAAATTATCAAAATGATTCGGGAATACGCAATATAAACTTTACATTAGATAAACTGAAATCCGTCGTACCTTTTCCCAAAGAAAAACCGACCTGTCCATGCATAACTGTCAAAATATACAGCATTTACTTCACTTTAAGTCTTGTTGTTAGCCTACGAGCGCTTGACGTTTTGCTTCAAAATACAATACCATAAAACGGGTATAAAACGATTAATTTGGTTATGCTGTATATCGATATGTCAAGGAGAAACCTCTCATCAGCAGCATTTGAATCAAAACATTAGAAGATCAAAAACCAAAAACGTGGAATGAAAAGTTTTCAAAACCAAAACGTTTGAACCAGCACCGAGGATATCGACCATGTGCATTACAAGGAAACATTTGAATAACTGATGACGTTGAAAATATTTACCTAATCGATGTGCAATGTTCAAAAATCAATGAATAGCGCAAATAAATTTCGTTGCTTGTAAATACTTGCCCTGCTAATATTGTAAATTTTCATTTTTGAATCATTATTATTAATATTAACGCCGCGCCGCGCCTGTATCTCAGATTGAGATGCATATCTGGACGAAAAAAAAATCAATATCAGCATTAGGCAATTCTTTTTTGCGTGAACTTTGTGTAGAGCTCTCCGCTCTCGCGTGCACTTCGTGCTACGAGAGTGATTTATAGAAGCATAAGCTTGTTTCCCAATCCAGGATGAATAAATATGTTTAAATCTTTCAATTTCTTTATAATATTTTTAATATTTTTCAAGATATTGAGCTAGAAGTGTAAAATTTGGAAAAAAAAATCAAGAAAAGGACATAACTTCTTCATGTGTAGCTGGATATTTTTCAAAATGTCACATCAAGTAGATGTTTGGGTGCCAATTACTTTTATTTTGCAATTATTAAGATATATGCCACCGTTGTTAGGTTATTTGCAAACAAAACCAGCAATATACCCCTATGTTCTATTCTTAGCCATGACGGCCATGTTTTTTACGAATAAAAAAATTGAACGAAAGTTTTGTACCACCAATGCCAATTAACTTTACTGATAGACGACGGACGCTAAGTAACGACAATAGCTCACATGACCCTTTCTGGTCAGGTGATCCTAAACATTTTTAGTTTACCAGAGAAATATAAACTACAACAAAGTTCCAGACAAAAAGTTTGCTCGCGTGGACCCTGTTTTGTCTTCGTTTACCAGATTTGACACACTGAATAGACTATTTTCATATTTCTGGGACGACTGATTATTTTAGTCCTTCTCAACACTTTTTAGAGAGTTATATTTTCCTGAGTAGGACAAACAAAAAATATTGCATCAATAAGGTCAGAATAAACTTGATTTTGTAATGTTTTGTTACAAATGTTTCATTGTTATCTTGATGGATTTGAACTAAAAAATAAGGATACATCAATAAGATATTGATTTGGAACTATTCATGGCTTAAAATAAGTGTAATAGGGCATTTGGTCATTCTACCTGAACTTTTTGCTCTTTGACATATTTGCATTCAGAAAGACAGTAACGAATCCTCTTTAGACATATTATTTGCTAAAACCAATAATTTCAATAATTTTAATCTAGATTTCCTAAAATGGTGTGTTAAAACTTTACCATTTTTTCTTTGCTCAATTATACAAAAAATGGTAAACCGGTCCATGTCGGGTCAGGTTCAGTCCAAAAAATACTAAATTATTCAGCAGTCCCTGATATATGAAAATGGTTTATTAGAAGTTAGCAGCATGGCAGATGTACAATAGCAGGCAGGAACCGCTTACTCTTCCGGAGCACCTGACTTGAGTTCAGGGTTGGCAAAGTATTGACCGTTTCCCCGGGCTGAGCAATACCCTTAAAATTGTCAAAGTGGGTAATACTGGGTAATATAAATTTATTCATAAAAAACTTATTTAATAATATTTTATACTTCAAAATTTTTCCTCATCTACAAAATATATAAATGATTTGCATTTGACGGTAAATAAAACTTTACCGTTCATGCATTATTCATAGAAATGTATATTTGCACAACCTTTTTTTTGCTGCACTTTTTTTCCTTTGATTGTCATTTAAGTTTTGACAATCATGACAATACACAGTTTAATCTATGCTTATTATTATAAAACCCCCAGACTATAAAACAAAACAAATTTGTGAAACCATATACATGTAAAGATTAAATAAGGATTAGTAATCAAAACATCCTAATTTTGTCTAATTGTTAATAGGTAGGGCTTTAGTATTTATTAGAATGAAACTTATATGCATTTAAAAAAAATTGAACTTGTATATAGATCCTTTATCATTTCTATACATGTAAACGTTATAATATATACTTTATCTTTTGAATCTCTCACTATCAAAATCTGATTTTATAGTGTTTTTATTTACTTTTTACTTTAAAACGTGTACATGCACTTATCAATACTGATTGTTATGCAGACTTTTGATGAAAGCTTAATTAGAAAAAAAAATCTTATTACCCAGAAATGCCTAGTATTGCCCAGTAAAACCCAATAAGCTGGTTTTCCCAGTATTTCCCACTAAGCTGGGAAATACTCTTAAACCCCGGGTCTTTACCAACCCTGCTTGAGTTCGCATTTTTGATTTCCGTTCGGTTGTGTTTTGTGTTTCTTCGTGCTGTTCTTCTCTCGTCTAATAAAGGCCCATCAGAGGTGCTCTACCAAAAGAAAAAAGTGAAAAATCCAAGCATTATATAAATATGAAGAGCATACAACAAGAAAGACCCTGCCGAACTGGGAAACCAAATTATAACCAAAGATAAAGAACCTTAGGGCTTTTGACAATTTTGAATTTTAAACAGATAATAATATAGCTTTGATGTGTTCTTCAACACAGAAGAGTTTATCCTGGATTGGGCTAACCTTGGGGAATTAAAACTCCACCAGCAGCACTTACCATCACGAATGTTAAAAAATGATTATTACAACAACGTTCTATACAAAAGTTTTGCTACGCCTGACGAGCGTTTAATCTATTCAGGGCTCATCTGAGGCGCTCTAACAAAAATACTGAGTCAAACACTTTGAAAATATTAAGACCATAAAAAGACGATTAAAAAGAAAAAACACCGAACTGGGAAACAAAATTATGGCTAAAGATCGAAATTCGCTTTGGGTAGAATTAACCGTAGGGATTTTGACAGTTTTGAAATTTAAACAGATAATTTTATATCTTCATAATATAATTTAATTTAAATATCAGGAAAAAAACTTACAATAATACCATAATTACTCATATAATTAAGTTCTTCCGAATAAAATAAAAAAAGGAACAGGATTATGCACCCAAATACAACGAGAAGTAACTCTAGGACCCCCTACTTAAAATAAATAAAGCCTTGTATGACCTCCCTCTTGTTTTGTCAAGTGTCTAAACTTCTTTTCTTTTTTTATTATTTAAAATAAGATGATGGAAAAATAAACTTATTTACTTTTCTATGTATGCTGTAAATAAAGTCTATTATTTGGAGGTAGAGGCAAAATTTACTGATATTTTACATGTTACATTCAAGAGTTAACAGAATGCCAAAATATCCACAAACTTACAGCTTAATGCTTTTATTGAGGTCTATATGCATGAGTGAAATACAATAGTATATCAAAATCCCAGAAATAAACATTCATGAAAATCAAGAGGCCATCTAAACCTATTAGCTGTTTCTTGTGTTTATATGTGAAGTAATGAAATAGCAGCTATCATAATCAAAATTGACAGAAAGAACTTAGAAATCTTACATGCTTATTAAACTGAAAAGAAAAAACACTTTGAATTGAATATGACTACAAAAAAAGAGCACATATTATGATTTTCAGCTGTATCATAAAAGATATATTAGCTTTATAATGTGACATGGGTATAATTTCTCTGATGAGTCTTGAATAGACGAAACGCGCGTCAGGCGTAGCAAAATTTATTGTCTGGAACTTTGTTGTCATTTGTATTTCGAACACGTGAAGGTTAGCACTGCTGGTGGAGTTTAAATTCCCCAAGGTTAGCCCGCTCCGGCACCAACACTTTTGAGTTGGATAATACATCAAAGCTTTAAATTATCCGTCTAAATTTCAAAATTGTCTAAACCCTAAGGTTCTTCCTACCCCAGACATAGGTTGAATATCTTAGTACTAATTTGGTTCCCCAGTTTGGTATTTTTGGTTATACTGTTCTATGCTCTTCATATTCATACAGTGTTTGGCATTTTCAATATTTTTGGTAGAGCGCCTCTGATGAGTCTTGAATAGACGAAACGCGCGTCAGGCGTCGCAAAATTTATTGTCTGGAACTTTGTTGTCATTTGTATTCATAACAAAACTGCCTGCTGGGGCCTCTTGTTTATTCAAAAAGCATACTTTGAACTCTAAACACACTAGATTTAATCTCCTCTCTAAAATTTAAAACACACTGGCATATGAAACACTTACAAATATGAAAATGTAAGAAATTTTTGTTATCTGAATGAATGTTTTACTTATGCTTGTTGTCGCAACAAGAAATTTTGTAATTTACAGGCTTCTCGCAGACCGGTTTACCAAAGAAAAAATGATATAAATGGTAAAACACTGGTATGTGTAAAATAAAATAGTTAACAATGCTCATTTCATGAAAGCAACATCATTGAAGAAAAAGACAAACTCACAGAGCAAATCACTTTTAAAGGTCTACAAATTTTAAGGAAAACCATAAATATGCTGGGTCACCAAAAGTTGCTGACTTACATAATGTATTAGCTTTCTAGTTTATAAATAAACTTACTTTTGTACAAATTTTGATTATTCATCTGAAAACAATGCAAACATTGAAAAAAAGCATTTTCATTCAAAAAGTGTTTCAGGTATACATCTTTGCTGGCCAAGTATTACGATCCGCTGTCTCTCATCTTCACATTGAAGATGAGAAAAAGCGATCGTAATCCTTGGCTAGCGAAGATGCAGGTATTGGAATGAATTCAGTAATTACTTACCGATAGACACTAATACTTGACCAATTTTGGATATTAAATTCTAAAAAAATATATCTTTCAAATTAAAAATAATTCATACCTTTTTCATTAAATTAGAAATACAACTGCTTCCTTTCCCAAAACAAACAATCATGTCATGCGGCATTTTTTCCACTTTCACGTGGCCTTGTTTATTTTCGCACAAAATTCAGTACCTACCCCTGTCATCTTCAAGAAATTATAAAGAATTCAAAAATCCTATTTAAAAATTTTATTTTTATTTTTTAAAGAACAAATATATATTAGATTTGCTGAAAACACTTCTTTTTTAACCTTTCAACCAATACCAGAGCTCCAGAGTGTCAATTCGTATCAGATTATTGTCCTACAAATTGACTATCCATTGTACAAGGTTAAATAATTTGCGATTTTATCATCGTGCGCTCGTGACAGCGTTTTATAATCAGAGTACAATCCATGATGCCTTTTAAAATCAAAACCAAGTTTATCGCTGCTGGTATGATGTGTTATGTCATGCCTATGCAGCATACCAATATAAATGTTTTATTAGTATTCGCTTTTTGTAATTTGTGGTTCAGAAAAAAGGACGATTATCAATGATGATAGGCCACAGGTCTCTGGGGGAATGTTGATTGATATCCATCATATTGATAGGTAAGTGCTGATTCAAATTCTCACTGATGAGTCGACGCAATAGACGATACGCGTGTTAGGCATATCCCGGGGCCTATCAAAATCTATTTCTTGAGCATTGTTGTTAATTTTATTCCTTACATCCGTAATGTTTAGCACTACTGGTGGAGTTATATTTCTCTGGGATAAGCCCGCTCCGACATCAACGTGTCGAAAAACACACCAAAGCTATAAAATTATCTTTTTAGATTTCAAAATTGTCAAAAGCCCTAAGGTTTTTCCTATCCGAGACATACATTTGTACGTTGACCTTAGTCATAACCTGGTTTCCCAGTTCTTCATTTTTGGTTTGATTGCTCTATTCTTTTTATATTCCTTTAGTCTTAAAATTTTGAGCAGAACGCCACCGATAAGTCTTGATTACACGAAACATGTGTCAAGCCTATCAAAGTTTATTGTCTGGAACTGTTATACATGTTGTATTACTATTTTGAACTTTTTGGATACTTAACTCTGTTTCGATATACTTGGTTTTCTGCATCCTCCGCTGTCTGTTTTGAAAAAAAATAAGAATAAAAATTGATAATGTTTATTCAACATAACAGGAAAATAAAATCATCTCTAGGTTTCCAATATTCCAATTCTTTCATACGACCTTTTGGAAACCCGGCGACGACTTTTATAGTAATCATTCTTTTGACAATTAAAACAAACTTGAGTGAAGTGTGTAGTCAATAAGATATAAAATGAAGTCAAAGAAATGTTAAAACATACCCTTGTAACGTCCTTCCAAACTTGTTGATTATATCCGAGGTTAATATCTTGCATTAGTACTGGTTAATTTGTAAAAAAATATTTAAGGTCTAGCATAAAATGAAAGTAGCAAATGAGTCTAGTCGATGAAAAAGTAAAATAATCTATATGTAAATGTGAACGTCTTGTTAAATATTGAAATTGAGCTGGTATTTGTTTTCTCAAAATTTGCTGCATTTGCATTTTTCTTTCATTTACCACTTGATGAATATTTTGCAACAAGCTAAAGGGGACATCGAGTGAATGGCTAACGTTAAGATAAAGTTTGTGCGTTCATTGTGTTATCGTTGCGATGATGACTATTTTGCAAAAACAAACGCTTAATTCGATAGAATATAATTTACCTTTGACAGGTGTACACCACCATTTGATTTTCAATTTAGTTATGAAACATTTGTCCAGATATATATTTTTTAGTACCGCAAAACTTTTTAAGCTAATCCCAGACAAAATCAACTCTGAAATATAAGCTAATACACTATTTTTGTCGTGTTCTCCTTTTTCGGCTTACAATTCCTAACTACTAATGTGTTCGTGATGCAATATGATATAGGTATTAATCGCTAGAATTGGAAATTGAGAAAAGTGTAAATATTCTTTTCAACACCTAACACTTATTAAACATTGATTAAGCATTTGGTGGAAATTTTATTTTTTATAAAACTGCTTCATCCTGAGTATAATATACTTTTTGCAAGCAAAAACCTTAGTTATCACACACTGTAAGAACATCATCGTTAACTTTACTCCTTAGGTAAGTAAATTTATTGTTGGAATAGTCAACGAATTACTTCTTTTTTCTTTGGCCCTTCGCTCCTTCTGGTGCATAGGCCATCGACGATAGTTCTCCAGCGCTGCCTGTTCTTTGCTGTTTGTTCCAGTTGTCCCCATGTCTTACTCCTTAGGTAGGTAAATTTATTGTTGGAATAGTCAACGAATTACTTCTTTTTTCTTTGGCCCTTCGCTCCTTCTGGTGCATAGGCCATCGACGATAGTTCTCCAGCGCTGCCTGTTCTTTGCTGTTTGTTCCAGTTGTCCCCATGTCTTTCCGGTCAGCTTAACGTATGATTTCAGGTCCTTTCTCGAGTTGTTTCTCGGTCGTCCTCGTTTTCTCTTTCCTTGGGGTGTCCATGTTAGCGCCTGTCTTGTGATGTTTCCACTCGGCTTCCATAGGGTATGTCCAAGCCATCCCCACCTTCTTCTACGGATTTCTTCTTCAACTGGACACTGATTGGTCTTTCTCCATCATTAGGTTTCTGCACCATACAAGAGGACTGATTTCACGTTCGAGTTGAAACGTCGAAGCTTTGTGTTCCTGCTGATGACCCGTGAATTCCATATGTTTCTGAGTTGGATGAATGCCCCTCTTGCTTTGCCGATTCTGGTCTTGACATCAGCATCTGTACCTCCTTGTTTGTCCACTAGACTGCCTAGGTATGTGAATGACTCGACCTCTTCTAGTGGGTCTCCATTTAGGCTTACTGGCTCATTGTTGGTGGTATTAACTTTCAGCTTGCTTAACATCATTCTTGGATCTACATCTCGAATTTGACCCGGGTTGCCATCTCAGTATAAAAAATTACGATAAAAGAGACTTTATTAATTTTCCTAACCTGGAAAGAAACATACCTACGTCACCTGCATACGGTGTCTATATTTCACAACTAATTCGATATGCCAGGGCTTGTACACATTTTTCAGATTTTTTTTATCCGACACCGCTTTCTCTGTTACCATTATTAGACCAAGATTTTAAGAAAATACGTTGCATACGATCTAAATAAAAATCTTCCTTCGTTATCAGCCACTGGTAGAAATATTCAATATCATGTTAGACGAAAAGGTTAGTTCTTGCTTAGATTAGTGTTTAGGGCTGGTTGATGTATTGAGATATATCCCCTAGCAACCCTGATATGTTATCACAAACCTGTTGTGTTTTGTGTAACTACCGGACCCAAAGACCGCGATGGAAAAGGGAGGTTTGTCGCGCCTTAAAACCTGGTTCAACCCACCATTTCTTTTGAAATGCCTGTACCAAGTCAGGACCATTGCGGTGTTTAGTTTTTCCGGTATGTCTTCCTTGTTTTGTCTAGTCTTATGGACATTTGAGATTGATTCTCCAAGTTCGGTAATTTTGTTATTACCTATATTTCAGGGTCTTAGTCTTTCCTCTGTGTATGTTGAGTCCTATGGTAGCTGAGGTTCTGAGTAGTTCTGAGGACTTCTCCTGCATTTGTTGGTGATTGAGTGACAGGAGTGCTATATCATCCGCAAAATCCAAATCATCCAGCTGGTTCCAGAGTGACCATTGTATTCCGTTTCTCTTTCCTCTTGTTATGGTCTTCATGTTCCAGTCTATTGCAAGCAGAAACAAAAATGGTGAAACCCCTGCCTTACTCCGGTCTTGATTCTTAAGCCCTCTGTTAGTTGTCCTCAATGCACTTCTCTGCAGGACACATTCCTTCATATGAGTTTCTTATCAGGTTTACAAACTTTTGAGGCACTCCGTAATGTCTTAGCAGTTTTCATAACATCTCCCTGTCCAGACTGTCAAAAGCCTTCTCGTAGGCTACAAAAAAAGTTATGTATAGTGGAATGTTTCATTCCATGGACTGCTCTATAATGATGCGAAGTGTCGCTATCTGGTCAGTATATGATCTGTTTGTTCTGAAACCTGCCTGGTGGTCTCGCAGTTTCTCGTCAACTGGCCCTTTCATTCGCTCCAAAATCACTCTGTTGAACATTTTTTCTGGAACATACAGTAGCGTTATCCCTCTATAATTTGAGCGTAGTCCAAGGTCTCCTTTCTTTGCAAGCTTACTTACTAAGATGTCCTTCTTTCCATTCTGTTGGTATTTCTTCTTCAATCCAGATCTTGGCAAACATGCTATACAAAATTCAACCATTGTATTAAGGTCCGTTTTAGGCAGAGCCTTATAGAGTCATATAGCTATCTGATTTTTGCGTTTTTTTCCGTCTAGACAGGGTAAATCGGTCAGCCAATATTCCTACCGCAGGATCTATTCAACATTAATCGTGTATTTTCATTGTTTCAATGTATTTTAAATTGTATACAGATTGTCTAAAATAAGAGGTACATCTTTATACCCCAACATAAATGCATTATAAATGTGCGCTACATATCGTATTTCAAAACACGTTAATGTTTACTTAAGCATTGTTTACCTTTGACCTTTGATCAAGTGGGCGGAGCCTAATTACAGATTTCTTAACAAATGTGCAAGAGATATGTAACATAGATCATTCTTTATTTTAGTGCTTAGATTTAGCTCTGCCTTTTAACGCTTTAGCGCTTTGATTAGTGCTTCTGCTGGAATCTTATCCGGTCCTTGGATTGCCATTCTTACGCTGCTTTAATGCTATCTGAATCTTTGCCCTGCTAGGTGGTTTGCAGTTGATTGGTAGGTCTGTATATGTAGGCAATATATTTGGTGTGTTATCAGGTGTTGGTCTATTGAGCAACTCTTCAAAGTGCTCTGCCCATCTGTTTAATTGTTTACTTGTTTCTGAAAGCAAATTACCATCTTTTTCCTTAACTGGTCTTTCCATTGGTTTGCTCATTCCTGCTAGTTTCTTGGTGGTGTCATAACTACCTACTGGTATAGTACTTTTGTCTCAGGTTCTCTCCTGGTGAATTGAACTTTTATCGATTTAATTTTTAAAGTGTGTTGTTTTTTGTGCTTTGTACAAGATAAACAATAGGGGGAAGGTGGGGCCAAAAAACTAGTTTAACCCCGCCACATTTTATATGTGCCTGTCCTAATCCAGGAATCCTTGTCAAAGCTTTTGTTTGTCCTTGTCTACTATCTGTTTTTTGTTTTATGTCCAGAAATTGGTCTTTCATTGATAATCTAGGGATTTGTTTGAATCTTATGTATTGTATTTTTAGTCTTGGGCCAATGCAAGACAGCGAGCTGTGACCTGTGGTCATGTTGAAGGCTGCTGACTGTTTTCCATTGTGATTTTTTAAATTGCCGTTAATTTAATGTTGGTTGTGTCGAGTACACTCATTCCAAATCTCTTTATCATCTATAAAGCTCTTTCATATTCCTGCTTGCCGCTGCAGTCTCTGCTTGTGCTGCCAGTCCTTCTAGATTTTCCTTCTGGTCTTTTCTTACACTTTTCTTTACCTCTTTATTGGCTTCACTATATTCATGCTGTGCTTTAGCCTTGGATGTTCTGGTGCGGCTGTTGTTGATTGCCTCTTTCTTTGTTTTCCTGATCTCGATCTTCCTGTAGGTATCAGCTGGCATTCAATCTTTCTGCTCGTGTTTTCTTCTTCCCAATATCTCTTCACATGTTTCCACTACAGTTTCTTTGTAAACTTTCAAATAATGCTCAATGCTTGTGTCATTTTCGTCATCAAGTAATCCTTGTAGGATTTGGAATTTGTTGGCTAATATAATTCTAAAATCCCTGTGTGTTGTTTCGTCCCGCAAGAAATTGACGCTGAACATTGACTTCCTTCTTTCCTTTTCATTCAAGAAGCAAAGGTGTACCAAAGGGGTAATCAGTATCATAAAACCGTAAAGACAAAGACAAAACCGGCAGACAAAAATCATCACAACAAAACAAACCACTTAACAACATAAAACACAAACACACATAACAACAAAACCGCATTCAGAAACGCGAACTCAAGTCGAAATACAAATGACAACAAAGTTCCAGACAATAAATTTTGCTACCCCTGACGCGCGTTTCGTCTATTCAAGACTCATCAGAGGCGCTCTACCAAAAATATTGAAAATGCCAAATACTGTATGAATATGAAGAGCATAGAACAGTATAACCAAAAATACCAATCTGGGGAACCAAATTATGACTTAGATATTCAACCTATGTCTGGGGTAGGAAGAACCTTAGAGTTAACGAGAGTGAATTCAGGTGCTGCGGAAGAGTAAGCAGTTCCTGCTTGCTATAGCACACCCGTCACGTTGCCAAAGATCGATTAAGTGTTGGTCAAATCCGGAAAGGATGACATTACAAAACTCTATGTCAAACCAACATCTGTGCTCATCTGAGAGATAGAAATCCCGTATTTGTTTACAAGCACATGATGTCGTCCGTAAAATTTCTTGAGTGATGACAACAACCTGGGAGCAACGTACCCCTGTGTTAACAATTTGTTTGTCAGCCGTGTGGCTCTATCAAGGAAGTCGTTGTACTCCCCACATGCTCTGGAATAGCGAACCAATTGTGATACGTAAACTCCATATGCTGGGGCGGACGGAATGTTGGTACACAGAAAGGGAAAGTTAACTATTGGAAAGTTTTTCTTCAGTTTGAGCTTGATTTTTGCAGTAACAAGATGGTGGTCTGAGGCAACACCTGCTCCCCTCTTTACTCTCACATCTAATAGTGATCGGCGGATCTTCTTGCTAATACAGATGTGGCGATCTGATTTTCTGTCACGTGGTCAGGTGAGACCCATATTGTTTTATGGATTCTTTTGTGTTGGAAATTGCTACCACCAATGACAAAGTTGTTAAATGCACATGCATCGGCAAATCTCACTCCATTCTCATTCATGTCTCCTACTCCAAAAAGTCCCATAACTTCCTCATAGACGCTGTTATTACTACATTTCTTTGCATTGAGGTCTCTCATGATAATATTAGTGTCTTTGTTACTGAGTTGCTCTAGGATGCTGTTTAGTTCGTCATAAAAGGCATCTTTGTCTTCATCATCACCATCATTTATAGGTGCATAACACAAAACAACATTCATCTTTATGTTCTTTTTTCAGTCTTAAATGAAGCTGTCAAATGTCTTGGTCCTCTTGGTTTCCACCCTATCAGTGCCTTTTGTGCTTCTTTTCCTAACATGAGCTCCACCCCTAGAGTGTGTGGTGCTCCCTCTTCCTCGTATCCTGAATACAGGATTATTTGACCTGTCACCAGTCGTCGCTGCCCAGATTGAGTCCATCTAGTCTCACAAAGTCCAAGAAGGTTGTGCTATCTGTATAGCTTTCCCTGCCTCGTACATCGTTCTGACATTTCCACTAACCAATCTGTAAAATCCTCCGGTTGATAGAAAGGTATTCTGTACATCTTTGCACGCCATGTTACTTTCTGTTGAAGTTCCTTCTTTTCCAAAGTCCCTTTGTGTCTGTTGATTTATCGTCAATGTTCTGTAGCTGTGTTGATTTTTCCGGGATGGGGGGTGCTAACCCCAAGCCCAACCCTCCTCCTTTCTCATCTGGGATTGGGACCAGCCATGGCGGAGTTAGTGAATGGATAGAAAGAACGAAATAAGAAAAATAAATTACCCACATAGATGTGCATTTGATTAGTTGTTACAAGTTTATAATTACGTATGAGTAATCCTTTTTTCAAATGAGGCTTTTAATTGATTGCTCGAGTCTTTGTAGCAGTTTTGTTGATTTGTTAAAAGAACCCGATAAATTCATATTTAATTTCTTTTTGTATGTCATATTTATTATACTATTATGTCTTCACAACGATGTCGCGTTTTGTGTTGCTTCTGGTTAAACGTGTAGAGGTTGTTATAAAGGTACATGTATTAATTTACAGCCTTGGATGTAGCAATTCATATAATAATCATTCTGTTTTGCAATGTCAAAACATTTTTTTTAACTACGTGATTAAAAAGCATATGTAAAAAGAATTTGATGTGTTCGTTTGAACTGATGAATTTTTGAGACCGCAAAATTTTTATCAGTTGAATAAAGTGAATTAACCCCGCCACATTTTAATGTGCCTGTCCTAAGCCAGGAATCTTTATCAAAGCTTATGTTTGTATTTAGTCGAATTTATGTTAATTGTTTTTTTGTCAAGAAGAGGGTCTTTCAATGCACTTTGGGATTGGGCTTGAATCATATGTATTTTATTTTCAATCCAGGGGCCAATTGAAAAACAGCGAGCAGCGACCGCTGGTCACATTGAAGGCTGCTGGCTGTTTTCCATTGTGGATATTTAAAATATACGTTTATAATATAGGTTGTGTCGCGTACACTTATTCCACATCTCATTTTCTTCTACCAGGGGAAAAATATTGCTGATGCAAAAATAGGTCAATCGGACACACGCAATTCAAGCATTTAAAAATTGGTATGTAATTCACTGTATGGAAAGAGCGAAAGGGAAAAAGATTGAATTTGATTTTTACTGTGTGTTAGTTTGTGCTTTCTTATTAATTATCAATAGGTGGAAGGTTGGTCCTAAAAACTAGTTTTACCCCGCTCCCTCTTAAATGTGCCTGTAGTAATTCAGGAATCTTTATCAAAGCTAAAGTATGTATTCGTCGATTTTTTGTTTTATTATTTTTTGTCAAGAAGAGGGTCTTTCATTTGTACTTTAGGATTGGGCTTGAATCATATGTAGTTTATTTCTAATCCAGGGGCAATTGTAAAAATAACGAGCAGCGACCACTGGCCACATTGAAAGCTGATGGCTGTTTTCCATTGTGGGTTGTTTTAAATTGTCGTTTATATTGTAAGTTGTGTCGCGTTGACATTAGTCCCAATATGTATTCTTTTGTACCACAAAACTATTTTTGTTAATCCTCAGACAACATTAATTCTGAAATATAAGTTAATACATTTTTTTGTCGTGTTCTCCTTTTTCGGCCTGCCATTCCTTACTTCTAAATAAATGTATTCGTGATGAAATATAATATACGTATCAATCGCTAGAATTGGAAATTGAGAAAAGTGTAAAAATTCTTTTTAACACCTTTATAATTAATTATTGATTTAGCATTTGATGGATTTTTTCCTTATAAAACCCTTCATCCTGAGTAAAATATACGTTTTGAAAGCAAAAGCCTTAGTTATCACACGTTGTAAGAACATAGTCGTTACCTTTACTCCTTAGGTAAGTAAATTTATTGTTGAATTAGCCAATGGATAGAAAGAGCGAAAAAACTCAAATAGATGTGCACTTAATAAGTTGTTACAAGTTTACGTATGAGTAATCTTTTTTTCTTCAAATGAGGCTTTTAATTTTGTAGCAGTTTTGTTGATTTATTGAAAGAACCCGATAAATTCATATTGAATGTCTTCTTGTATGTTATATTTATTATACTTTTATGTCTTAACAACGATGTTGCGTTTTTTGTTTCTACTCCTAAAACGTATACAGATTGTAATAAAGGTACATGTATTAATTCACAGCCAAATGCAATTCGAACAAAAAATCATACTCTTTTGCAATGTCAAAACATTTTTTTTACTACGTGATTAAAAAGCATATACAAAAAGAATTTGTTGTGTTCGTTCGAACCCGTTCTGAGAATATCTTAAATGCCAGAACTATCAAAATGGGATAAGCTGTTGACAGCCTTTCATAGGCTTAACTCTTAAGTCATTGACCAAATAATTTTGACAAATGAAATACACAATCTTTGAACGAATACCTAAGGCAGTCATCTTTGAATATCCTAAAATTCTTGAAAATAGACCATTGTGGACATTTATTTATCAAGGAATATAATCCACCACTTCTTTGATTCCTTTGTACTTATAGACAGAAGCTATGAACGCTATGTTTTGATATTAAATAACAGTTTTTTGTGTAATATTATTCCTAATATATTAGAAAAAGATACTAAGATAAGATCGTGTATTTCTGTCGTCTCTACATTTACAAAATATCTTTGCTATGTAGACGATAAAGAAATGTGGAATAAGTGTACACGACACAACCAACATAAAGAAAGGGCAATTCAAATATTAATCACGATGGAAAACAGCCAGCAGTACATACTTTCACTTTTTTGGCTTTTTTCGATTGTGGATTGTTTAAAATGTTCGTTTTTATTGTAGGTTGTGTCGCGTACACTTATTCCCTATCTCATTATCTTCTATTCTGTGCCCAATTTATTTTTGTGCACAAATAATATCGTTTGTTTTTCTCAGTTTTTACTAAATTTTCTAAAAACAAACATCAAGAATCTTTAACGCTTGCAATATTAAAAAGAGAGATGCATTATTTTCAAAGCCTCCTTTCAAATCAATGTTTGTGCTTCTTTTTATTCATAAAAGTGATAAATTAAAATGAAAACACACAATTTTCGACAAATAACAGAAATAAAACACAATCAACTGAAAAGTGTTTAACAAAATAACTTGCATAATGAATACAAGTTTATATCACGTTCAAACATCGATAAATAAGGTTTAATGATGTACAGGTTAACGCTTAATCCGAGGAATAAAAGCAGGTGTCAAACTTGGTATTGTTTATTGATCTTCAGTAGTTTTTGTGTTTCCGTGTTTACATGGTTTCCGTTTTTTTTCGTCCTGTCCTTGTTTGATAAAATATGATATGATATGATATATTAAATATTGTATTATAAAATATTTTGATTATATAAAGTAAGATTTTATTATAAAACATAACACATTATGATAATGTATCATAGTTCTTTACAGTAAACAATTATAGCCTTTTTGTAAGGGCGATAATATACATTTATTGACTTTGATAGAGGTGAATACCAGGTTTTATCAACCAGAAAAAAAATATATTCACCGAGCCAATATAATTCTTGATAAAACTGGTATTCACTGATATCATAGTCAATAAATGTATATTATATGACTATCAAAAACAAACGAAAAGAAATTTTCCCTCGAGAAAATCACCCACTAGTACTGTGTATATGGCACGCGACAGTCACAAAAACCCCATAAACTGGGTTTATCACTCGCTAACTATAGTTTGCTGATGCTAATGATAATTTCAGTTGTTTGAAATTTATCATTAGCGGTCGATAGAAGCAGAGGTACCAATGGGGCATCCGAATGTCAAAAGTCCGAAAGGGCAGAGACCAAACCAGTAAACACAAACAAGAACGGGACAAAAACAGACAACACGTAAAACATGGAAACACAAAACAACTGAATATCAATCAACAACGCGAACTCCAGTCGAAACAAGAGTGAACTCAGGTGCTCCGGAAGAGTAAGCAGTTCCTGCTTGCTATAGCACACCCGTCGCGTTGCCAATAGTCCATTCAGCGTGTCAAATCCAGTAAAGGAAGACAAAACAACACCCTATGACAAACCAACATCTGCACTCATCTGAGAGATCGAAATCCCATATTTGTCTATAAGTGCATGATGTCTTCCGTAAAATTTCTTGAGTGAAGACAGCAACCGAGGAGCAACATAACCCTGTGTGAGCAATTTTTGCGTCAGACGTGTCGCTCTGCTAAGGAAATCGATGTAAGTCCCGCACGCTCTGGAGTAACGAATCAATTGAGATACGTACACTCCATAAGCTGGAGCTGACGGAATATTGCTACACAAGAAGGGGAAGTTGACGATTGGAAAGTTGAAGTCATCACGTTTGTCATAGAGCCTTGTTGAAAGTCTTCCTTGAGAGTCAATTTCGAGATGTAGATCTAAATATGAAGCAGACTTCCTAGAATCCGTTGTGTCCTTTATCTCAAGCTCCTGTGGATATGATAATGGGGTTTTCAAATGCTAATTAGGGTTTCTCGGTGATAAACCGAATTTATCGATGATAAACTGAGTTTATCGGCGATAAACTGAGTTCATCAACCGCAAACTATAGTTTACGGTCGATAAATGCTGTTTTGCGTTGATAAAATAGCATTTGCACCGCGCAAACTAACGTTATCGCTGATAAACTTGGTTTCACGAACGTAAACTATAGTCAGCGTGCGATAAATCCAGTTTATCAACAGCAAACTATAGTTTACGGTCGATAAATGTGGTTTATCAGGTTTTTGTTATTATCACGTGCCATATGTGTAATAGCTAATAACTTTTATTTTTTGTACACGAATATGATGAAAAGTCTTAGAGTGGAATCTTGATTTAAGTCTTCAAAATCAAACCATATAAAAGAAAGTCTTATACTGCCAACTATGTACAGTTTAATCATCTGACCTAATTTGACTAATGACAGATTCTGAATTATATAGTATTATATGCATTTAATATATGATACAATATTTTTTTATATACAACACCATAGTACATACTATATTATTTCAAACTATGTAATAAGTTGATATCTTAAACATTCAATTATTTATATAATATGAGACAGGTTTAACCTGTGACGTTCCCGAAGTTAAAATGTATCTTTAAAGTTAAAATAAGATTTCAAAATGTTTATAATAAGATGAATTGAAACAATTCATATTCGAAAACAAAAACAAACTAGCTTTTCTTGCGGGTCATATGTGCTTTTAATGACATCTGAAATGTAAAAGAAACAAAGCCTTAAAAAGTTCGGGAAAATGGGAGTGCAAAACCGGACTTTGAAGGAAAATTCAGTTCATAGTACTACAAATATAATGAAATTTCAACCATTACCACTCCCTTCGGGAGCCTATTATAATATACTAGTAGCATTCTTATTCTAAAATATTATATATTGTAATACAATTAAATATACAGTTATTAAATGTATATAAATATTATGTTATGGACGTCTGGAGACCTTCCGAACAATGTCCGAACTTCAAATTTGCGCCTGCAAATTTTTGGTCGTTTCCTCAGCGGGAGTCGAACCCATACTGAAACATCTAAGGCAACACCACCTGTACTATGTAAAATATAAAAAATATAGCTTTCGCCGACCGGGTGATACCTCCTCGTAGGTTTTATCTAGGGTGTGTAACATAATACATGATGTATGGTGGGAGAAGCTCGGCAAAGTGGCGTAGTTCAGAGGATTTGATGTCATTTTTGACAAGCAATACAGTTACACAAAGTAATTATTTTATATATACGTCTATACAATGTGACAACTATTTTTACTATACCTGTCCATTGGATCCCATCAATTTTTGACGTGATGCATGGTTGATAAAGTATTTTATAGACGTCTGGAGACCTTCCCAACAATATCCGAGCTTCAAATTTGCACCTGCAAATTTTTGGTCGTTCCCTCAGCGGGAGTCGAACCCATACAGAAACACCTAAGGCAACACCGCCTGCATTATGTACAGCGCCCTTGACCACTCAGCCAGCCAGGCTATATAAAAATATAGCTTTCGCTGACCGGGTGATAATATTATATTATATATATAATGCAATTAAATTGTATTGTATTTGATGATATATTTATATAGACTAATAAAAAGCAGTCGGGTAATCATTTTAAATCTTTTTTAAGTTTCATCTGTACCTTACGTAAAAAAATAGCGAAATTTTATACCTATTTTTTAGTATATGCAGGACAAAAACTACAAATGATATGATAAAATAAAGCATAGCTGGACCTAGATATGGTAATTTCTGATTCAATTTCTATCAATTTTTCATTTTAAGTTCCTTAAAAATAAAGATCTCTTTTTTTCCTGTTCAGATTTTAAATTGAACAAGAGGCTCCCAAGAGCCTGAATTTTTCACCTGAACTACACAGATACAGATATTTGTAGATATTATTGTGCTTAACCATATGCGATTTAAATTTCGGAAATACCTTGGTTAGTTTTTAAGATATTGGGCTTAATAAGTGCAAATTTTGCGAAAATTAGGAAAAAGAACAATAACTCCCACATCAGCAGTCAGATCTTTTTTGAAATTTCAGGACAGGTAAATCTTAACATGCTGATCACTTTTGATTCTTGCACAATTTTGATATCTGAAACCATTTTTGAGTTATTAGCAAAATATGCAATTTACCCCTATGATCTATTTTTAGCCATGGTGGCCATGTTTTTTTTACGAATAAAAAATCTGACAATAGAGTTGTAGCATATAAGCCATTAAACAATGGCAAATGGTAAATTTTGATGCTTTAAGGGCCATAACTCCTAAAAGAAATGGTTCTACAGCTTTGACCTAATTACATAAAATGTAGATCTTGATGTGCTTAATCATATGCAATTAGAATTTTTAAATTATCTTGTATAGTTTTCAAGATATAGGGCTAAATAAGTGCAAAATTTTCAAAAAAATCCACAAAAATGGCAATAACTCCTATGTCGATTGTTGGATCTTCTTGAAAATTTTAGAGCAGGTAGATCTTGAGATGCTCATTACTTTTGTCTCCCATCAGAATTTTGATATCTGTGACTATTTTTGAGTAATTAGCAAAAAAACTGCAATTTACCCCTTTGTTCTATTTTTAGCCATGGCGGCCATAATTTTTGACGAATCAAAAATCCGAAAGATAAAATTGTAGCAATTATGCTATTAAGCAACTGTGCCAAGTTTGGTTGAAGTTGGATGCATGGTGTCAGACAAGTTCATCTTTGAAATTCAGGAGAAAAGTAAAGAAAAAATGGTAAATTTTGACGCTTTAAGGGCCATAACTCCTAATTGAAATGGTTCTACAGCTTTGACCTTATTACATGAAACGTAGATCTTGACGTGCCTTATCATATGCAATTTGAATTTTTAAAATATCTTGTATAGTTTTCAAGATATAGGGCTAAATAAGTGCAAAATTTTGGAAAAAATCCAGAAAAAGAGCAATAACTCCTACATCGGTTGTTGGATCTTTTTGAAAATTTCTGGGCAAGTAGATCTTGAGGTGCTGATCACTATAACCCGAAGCCAGAATTTTGATATCTGTGACCGTTTTTCAGTTATTTGCAAAAAACTGTATTTGACCCCCCTGTTCTATTTTTAGTAACAGCGGCCATGTTTTTTGACGTATCAAACATCCCAATGCAAACTTTTTGCACAACCATATCAAGTTTGGCTGCAATTGGCCTAGCAGTTTCAGAGAAGAAGATGTTTGAAAAAAGCAAACAGACGACGGACGACGGACGGACGACGGACGCAAAGTGATGGCAATAGCTCACATGACCCTTCGGGTCAGGTGAGCTAAAAAGGACAAACTTTCCCTATTGTGCCACTTACATGAAACGAAGTGAACACTTTTAGTTAAATCCCTTATTGAAAGTTGCATGAAATTTAAGGCCACAAGTAATAGTTATTACATGAGGACGCGGTGTGTCTGTAAAAGATCACCCCGACGGCCGGAGGCCGGAGGGGGTGATCTTACTGACACACCAAGTCCGAATGTAAAAACTATTTTACATCCCAGTCTTCAAAATATGTCATGTACAATTGAAATACAAACATTAAAATACACTTTGTGCATTTAGAATCAAATGGAAAACATTTTTATAATATATATTATAGAGTATCCTTATTGGGCCCCTTCAATATCCTTTAAGTACAATGTTTTAGCGAAGATTTTTCATCGGCTTCGTGGTGTAGTGGATATGAAGGTAGACTTGGAACGAAGGAATCCCACGTTCAAACCCCAGTGGAAACTATGTTATTTTCAATCTTTAAAAAACATTGTTGTTGATTTTATAATTTTCCAATGTTCAACTTAGTGAACATTTCTCAAAAAAACGTGCTTTGAAAAACAAAAGAAAAGGAACAATAGAGTTGAAAAAGTAGAACAGGGTATTCCGAGGGATGATCCTGCTCAGATCACCCCTGTTAGAACAAAGGAGCTGGGATATAAGAAAGAGTGAAAGTCATATTAGCCTTAAATCGAGTGTTTTTAAAAACGGAGAAAAAAACAGTCAGAAAGGTGGTCAGAACGAGACAAAAGAATATGCGCTCTTCAGTAAATAAGGTAGAATTGGATTCGGAATGTTTACGTAATAACTATGGGCATTAAAAAGTTTATAAGAGCAACTTTTAAAATAAATTGTGATATAAATTATGTAAAATGAAAGTAAACAACACCGAATTTGCCTTGGTTTATTAAATTTGCAGCGTGATAAGAGCACATTTTTCATGTAAAGTGATATTATGGGGTCTGATTTCCTTTGTGACAAATAAAACATCATGCTCCTAAAAATCTGAAAAAAATATATCCTATAGATAAGACTCCATTCTTTCTGATAAAAAATTCCTGAACCCATCGCTATAGCGCTATTGAAAAAAATGATTGTCAAAGTTGTGCTAATTTCATAAGTTATTTGTGAATCTTCCTTTCTAAATATAGAAATTTCATTCATAACATAAATAAACATTGAGAGTATCTCATACCTTAATAATAGCAATGGTCTACTCGACTTCCTAAAATATTTTTTCTTCAATTCTGCAATATATAAGGCATTAACTGGTGAAACTGTTTAAATTTTACTTTTTATTGATATAATGCATGACTTTATAATAAAATGATAATAAGCAAATGTAAAATGACCTTTTAGAAGGGGGAGCTCTATCAAGTGAGGTTTGTTCGATTTGTAAAACTGTAATCGTCTTCCTTTATTTGCCAAGCAACGTTTTAGACTTGCTTGTGACCAAAAAATTTTTTTTTCTCTGATTTCCTTAAAATTTTGTCAACAAAAAAGCATAAGATTGGCCGTCATCTGTCAAAGTATGTAACCCGTCACACTTACCATTAATTTTTTAAATTCAACATGTTTATCACCTTTATAGAGTTCCGGTTATTCCTTAGAGATAATAAATTCCTTTTTTGTCACAAATTATTATTCTATGCGTAAAACATCCTAACTAAGATAATATCAATATTTTGTCCATTCACTTGTACCCGAACTTGAAAATAACCATGACCTACTCAAAAGAGTAAGTTAGTGATTTCAGCTCACCGCGTCATTCAAAATGATGTGTTTTTCAGATCAGTTAGACATACAAATTATTTACAAGGGAGACAATATTTTGTCACCACCTGTCTGACTGAAAAGAGATCTCTAAAATAAAGGATTTTTTCGGGAAGATTTCTTAGAGAAAAAGGTAAGAATTTTTAATATCAAGGTCAAGCTACACTTTATATTTCAATTTTATGTGCATTTTTGGCTATGCATATACTGAGAATAGATTAAAAATAACGCCATATTTTAAAGAAAGGTACAGATGAACCTTAAGCAATATTGTTTTGGGTCATTTAAGGTTTGTCATTGTCTGATTTTGCTCAATTAAGTGCAGTAAATGATGATTAAATCATCAGGTTATATAAAATTGTTATTTGAATATTTTACCTTTATTTTCCTTGAACATTTTAAGCCAAATATCATCGTTGGGACATTTTTTTGCAAAGAAATAAACTTTAATAGTTTTCGCTTTACATAAATCAACATTCTTGTACACAGAAATAAACTTTAACAATTTTTTCTTTACATAAATCAACATTCTTGTACACAGAAATAAACAGCAGCATTTCCACATAACTTATATTTTTATTTTAACGAAACATAAAAATAGTAACTAATCTTATTTTTTTCAGTAATTAAATATTCAAAGATATTTCTTAAATTGATAATTTATGACACAAAATTTGACTTTGAATGCGCTTTTTGTTAATGAAAACCTTTGCTTGAATCAATTAGATTTTTTTTTATTATATAGATAAAGGTGAAAGATCGTAATTTCCGAGTTAAATAAATTTCTAGATTTTAACGGAGTTAATTACAGGATCTATCTAACTCGCGTGCGAATTTATCTAACCCTCGTGAAGTTTCCCGCGAAAATACGTAGCTTAGATTAGTGCGCAATACACAATTCATTAATCAATAATTTATTCCGTTTTCATTATTTGATGATCTATTAGTCACGTTTATCCAAATTATCTATATAATAAATAGTATAACTAATTCGGGTGACGAATATCAATTCTAATGTCACTCATGTCGAATAACGCTAGGGGATTCAACTCGTGCGCGGAACAAGTTCCGCGCACTTGTTGAATCCTGGCTTTATTCGAGACTCGTGACATTAAAATTAATATTCGCCACCACTCATTACTTATACTATAAATAAAAACCTATAAAAGAACATTCACTTGTTTAAAACTGCTCTCACATAAACACAGCGTACACAGAACTGAACAACAGTACAGCACACAATAGACACTCGATGTGAAAATTAAACACAGCTGTGTCGCAACCCTTATTTTTTAAAATAAATAAAGTATGTTGCACTGTGGCTTGTGTATAAATAAAATAGATAAATAAATGGATGGTGAAGCCACATTTAAAAGGTAAAAACTAAATAAGAAATTTAAAGAAATAAAACCTTTAAAACAAATAAAACAAGAATGCCAAAATTTTCGGACATAAAGTCCTTCTTCAGGGGCTAAAAAGTAAAAAGATGTTCACACATCGACTGACGAGGACAGAATGACACAAAATCGACTCGAAGAACATCACGTGGCGTTTCAATCCTGAACTTGATGACTAATTTATAAATATTAAGAAAAGGTATGTCTTTTTACATTCATACCAAAGGGTTGAAAAGTGCCTAAAAAGTGTATTATTCTTTGCTCAAGAAACTGTCTTTGTTTTTCGCCGGTGCATGTTTCAAGGAGAACGGTCACCTGCATATCCTTGACGCCATGGTTTGGCAATGAAAAGTGCTGGCCGACTGGGCAATCGTCGCATTTGAGAACACTTCTCCTGTGTTCAGCAAATCTGTCACCCAGTCGACGACAAGTTTCTCCTACGTAAATTTTAAGGCACTTGGCACAGCGGATGGCGTAAATGACATTTTCGGAGATGCAGGTGTAACTGTTCTTCAACTTAAAGGTGTTGGAGGGGTCAACTATCTCTTCAGTCTCCCAGGTAAAAGGACATGTGACACAGATTGATCGACCACAACCCCTGGTGCCTGAAAAGTCAGAGCGAGGACGTCTCTTGGATTTGTCAAATGAACTGGAGACAAGATGTTGCCTCAAACTCTTACCTTTGCGAAAAGCAGTCAGGGGTGGCGAGTCGAACACTGTCGACATGTGTTCGTCCTTCAAGACGATGGACTTGAAATTGCGCAACAGAATGTCCCGTATAACGATGTTATGAGGGTGGTATGTAAGTACCAAAGGTATACGGTCATTCTTGCGTCTTGACCTGGGCTCCAAAGCCTTGGATCGTGTCACCCGGGAAACTGAGTCGATAGCTTTATCCAAGATGTTGTTAGGATATCCCCTTTTGACAAAGAATGATTTCATAGTGCTGCTTTGAACTTTAAAATCATCCTCATTGCTGCAAATACGTTTAAGTCTCAGAAATTGAGACCTAGGAATGGCATTTTTACAGCTCTGGGGATGACAAGATTGGTAGTTCAGGTAGCAGTGTGCATCAGTCAGTTTATAGAACACAGACGTTTCTATTTTGCCGTTAAGGATGCTACATTCCAATTCAAGGAAGGAGAGTTTCTCTTGCGAGATTGTAAAGGTGTACTGAATGGCAGGGTGATAGGAAGAGACAAAGCTGATGAACGAGTTCAAATCATCTTGACTATCAGAGGATACACCAAAAACATCATCTATGTATCGTTTGTATAGGTCAGGAACAGGACCAACGTATTCAGAAAACATTTTCTCTTCCAAATACCCAACAAACAGACAGGCGAAACTAGGACCCATCTTAGTGCCCATGGCAACACCGCCAGACTGAGAATAAAACTCCCCATTAAACTGAAAAGTGTTGAGATTGAGAACAAGTTCTGCTAATCTCAAGATGACATCCGTTTTCACATAGGGATTGGTTCTTCTGTCCAAAAAATGTTTTAAAGCGATCATGGCATCGTTGTTCGGAATACTAGTGTAGAGAGCAGTAACATCCATGGAGAACAATCTAAAGTCATTCGGATTTTCAGGTTCAAAGAACTCTAGGATATTACATGTAAGAGCATGAGTAGTGTCCTTAACATAAGTGGGCAAGTTCTCCACTATTGGCATGAAAACATTATGGAGAAAACTGGAAATGTTTTCAGTCGGACAACTACATGCAGAGACTATGGGTCTACCAGGGTTTTCCCAATTTATGGATTTTAGGAAGCATGTAGAATCTCGATGTCCTGGGTTGGGAGACAATCAAGTTTCTAGCATTATCTGGAAGATCATTGTTCTACACGGATGTTTTGATAAACTCTTTGATTTGTTGCTGATTTTTCTTAGTATTATTGTTTTTTTTAACTTACAATAGAATGTTGGGTTTGCAAGTTGAAAATCGCCCTCGGAGACACAAGACTTGGCATCCCAAGCGACCACTGCACCCCCTTTGTCAGCAGGTTTTATGACTATGTCTGTGCGGGTCTTTAAATTTCGGAGAGCAGTTTGTTCGTTACTAGTCAGATTATGTCTTTTGAGGGGTTTGGTTTTTAAATTATCAATTTGGTTAAGACAAGATTTGTCTTCTCGTGGAAAAAAGCTTTTAAGAGGAGGCGTCTGAAGAAGTTTTGGATGTCCGTATGGTTTTGAAAAGAGTCTGCTAAGGAAGTTGTTGGAACAAAATTTAGACCTTTGGACAGAAGACTCAACTCTGCTTGAGAAAGCTTGACTGAATCTGGTACACAATGGACAGTGACTTCAAAATTCTCGGTCTCGGTATCGTTGGTGTCGACAGGAGTGTCCAAGTTGTGATCACATTGTGGAGCTAGAGATTGCAGTTTCGTTTCTTTTTCAAAATATAGAAAATCGTAGACTGATTTGTTGAGGAGGCGAATCTCTTCTACAATAGAGTTGGCCACAATCTTATGACAGTCTAGGTGCAATTTGTTTTTCAGAATAAGCTTTTGCAAGGTAAGAGCATTCAATTTTTCAGATATGGCGGACAACGTAAGACGAACAAGAGATCTTGAGTAAGATGACGATATAGTTTCTAGAGAGGTCGCTAAGACCTTGTGGTTTGAGATTTCGTCAATTGGATGAAAAGATGGAATGAAACCTTTCGGAACTGTATTGAGTTGAAGACAAAAAACCTTATTTTTTTACATTTATCCTTTATGTAAAAGTTTTTGCATAACAAGTTATTTACCAGTGGCAAAACCTTTAATGTAAAAAAAACTAATTGATATAGATACATGTTTAATTCCATGGCCTCTACAAACATAATCCATGCATGTAAAAAAACAATCACATTTTATGTAAAATATCTATATTGAACCCTCTCTTCCATCATGTTACACTGGCTGATCCATGTAAAAATGTTTACACAATGGGTTCATTTTTTGACATCAAGGTTATATTTCAGAATTGATCAACCCTATACGTAACAACTAACCCTTATTGTAAAAAACAAACAACCACGAAAGTAAAAGATAACCCTTATTGTAAAAAAAAACAACCCTTATTGTAGAAAATAATCTTTGATGTAAAAATCTGACCTTAAATGTAAAAACTAACCCTTAATCTACATTTGTAAAAAAGATACAAATCCTATTTTTTATTGTTAAAAAATCAGGCATCTAGTGGTACATTAAATGATACCCCGCCACAATATATTTGAAAAAAGATAAGATAGAAATGAGTTGCATGTTTATCTTTCTAAGACAAGAAAATTTCATTATAGTTATGTATATTATATATGTATGAAATAGGAATTAGTTATCTTTCTTAGACCAAAACAATTTCAGCATATCAAATTTTGAAATTTTGTCAAATTGGAAAACCATATATTATATTTTTTGTATCATCCTGAAAATTTTACTTGGCCTTTTTATTGTTTTCAACAGCTGTGCAAAAATATAATTCTAATGAACAAAATATCATTCTAATCCCTTGACGCGTGTTCAAGTTATCATCTGGAAACCTTCAGGGGACGGACGGACAGACACCAAACGAAGGGTATAACACAATACCTCACCACTTCGTTTGGCCGAGTATAAAAACTAACTCTTATCTTTGTTTGTACTTCTCATCTCATTATTTTCTACACCTACTCCACCCGCTAAGAATATTTCTCTGTGACTGACTGTTAGACCAAGGTTAAAAGGAAATACGTCTTAAGTGGTCCCTAAAAATCGTCTTTCATTTAATTGATCAAATGTTATCTTTCACTATGACAAATCGAAGTAAGTTTTTAGAGTGATGTTTGGGTGTTGTTTATATAGATTTCCGATGTTTCATAATTCCTTTTTACTTGTTATACTATATTTTTTCCTTTCAGTTTAAAGAAATGACAAATAAAGCAGTCGATGATCTTCTCAAGTTCTTCAAAAATTTGGAGCAGTTCGATGGGTCGTTGCTGGAGATAACAAATGTATCCCCAAAGCTTCAACTGCCCGAGAATCATATATTCTACTTCAAATATATAAATCCTTGCATCACGTTTATATGTTTCGCGTTGTTGATACTGCTGATTAGATTTCTATGGTGTGAGAATTTCTTGAAAAGTTTCGGACTTTTATCAGCCTTTTCGATCCTGGATTTTCTTTCGTTATTGCTTCAGATAAATATTTCGATATTTCTTTACACAGAGGGCAACTATATTGAGTACAAATATTGTCATTTTTACCTTCATGCAACAGAAAGTATGCCAAAAATGTTACTAGAAGTATCAACGTGGCTTAAAGTTGGGTATGCTTTGGAACGTTGTATAATTGCATCGCTACCATTAAAGGTCAATCGGTTTGTAAATAAATTTACCAGAATGTTGTATTTAGCTATTATCATTGGAATCAATAGCGTTACGACAACTTTGTTCGTTCTTTCCAGAGAAACCATTATGAAATCATATACATTTAACAAGACAAAGCGGTCAGTTGTTACCATATGTCGATTTAAACATGTATTTCAAACCAGTGAGAATAAAGAACACTATAGATTATATCTTTCGAAGGTTTCCATGGTAACTGACATGGTTTTAGGACAAGCCGTTCCTATTTTCATTCTGGTCACCTGCAGCGAGATACTGATTTGGAAAATCAAAAAACAGGCTGAATTCCGTCGTTCCTTTACCCAAAGCAAAACCGACACCTCCAGGCTTACCCTGACTGTTACGATATACAGCGTTTACTTCACTTTAAGTCTTGTTGTTAGAATGATGTTTTCAGTTGCCTACGTATTTGAATATAAAACTATATTTCTTGAAGGAGATGCAATAGTGATTGTCTATACAGCACTTTCAACTATTCAGATTCCTGCTACCCTCTTGATATTCGCCTGGTTAAGTAAGACTTTCAGATCACATGTTCAAAGATTCTTTAGCAAAACGTTTTGCAAATGTAGACAAACCTGACAATATTAGATTGCCTAAGAATGTATACCATTATAATACATGTATCAATTAACTATATTGTTTTTTTTTGTAAATATGTGTATAGGTTTTTATTTTATTGCTTCAATATAATCATTGTAGCTATATATAGTATTTTTAGTAATATAGTACCCGTAATTGTATCATTTAAATATTGTTTTACTCTTTTGAGTTGTGTAATAAGGTTGCATCATCTATTGTTTCATTTCAGGTAGATGGGGGATAAAAATTTGAATTAAGACTTTTCCAAACTTTTATTGTAAATAGACATTGGTATGTGCATTGAAAATAAAAATTAAAAAAAGATTGTTCGTAATCGGAATTCAATTTCCAAGATTTTTTTTAAAGATGATATTAGGAATAGCCACAAAATAAATAGATTTCTAAAATCATACATTAGGTTGTTTTGTCTCCTTTATCGGATTTGACACGTTGAATTGGCAGCGCGACTAATGTGCTATATCAAGCAGGAACTGCTTACTTTTACTCTTCCGGAACACTTGAGTTGAGTTCGCGTATTTGATTGCTGTTCAGTTGTTTTTGTATTTCTTTGTTCTGTGTTGTCTGTTTATTTTCCGTCATGTCTTCCTTGGTGTTTACTGGTTTTGTCTCTGCCCATTCAGACTTGTCACATTTGGATGTCCCATTAGTACTTCTGCTGCTTCATTGAGAGTTCTTCACAAAATAAACACGACAAAAAACATATTCAGTCGGACTCCGCAAATTTTGGAAATTATATTAAATGATTCGGAAATATGCAATATAAACTGTACATTAGATAAAATGAATTCCGTCGTACCTTTCCCCAAAGAAAAACCGACCTGTCCATGCATAACTGTCAAAATATACAGCATTTACTTCACTTTAAGTCTTGTTGTTAGCCTACGAGCGCTTGACGTTTTGCTTCAAAATACAATACCATAAAACGGGTATAAAACGGTTAATTTGGTTATGCTGTATATCGATATGTCAAGGAGAAACCTCTCATCAGCAGCATTTGAATCAAAACATTAGAATATCAAAAACCAAAAACATGGAATGAAAAGTTTTCAAAACCAAAAAGTTTAAACAAGAAGGCCAAATCCAGCACCGAGGATATCGACCATGTGCATTATAAGAAAAAATTTTGAATAACTGATGACGTTGAAAATATTTACCTCATTATCCCGACATATGGCTTGTGTAATAAAAATACTCAAATGGCGGTACTTGGCCATAGCCTTTACTATAAATAAAATATTACAATGCAATAAATGATATAAATGACAATGATATAAATGAGTAAAATGACAATGATAGAAAATGACGGTTACCGCAAAATAATGGCAAACAATGAAATGAGAAATGTATACGAGCGTGGGATACACAGCTCTTATGGAATTTTTTAGAGTTGCCGTGGGATACACAGACAACAACACCGAAAGGTTCCCTATTTAAAGTTATATATGCATATATCTGTATACAAGATGCAGCAAATAATGCCAAATTGACTGTAAACAAATCGAAATGAGTTTACAGTCAACCGCCATAACAATGGGGGAATGAGCTGAATCTTAAATGGACCAAGTACCGCAAATAAAATTAAAAACAAATGCTCAACTAGGATAAAATATTCAAGATGACCAATTAAATGCAAAATCATAAATGAATAAATGGTAACCATGACTGCAAAAATAAAAATGTAGTAGTTTCAATCAAATCATACAATGCAGATCTTGATAATATGTTTGGCACACATGTCAAAGAATGTAAACCATCTCCTAGGAGGCATTCAAACTAATCAAAAGGGGTATATTGAACTATATTTTTGGTAAACATTTGCCAAACATAGTATGCATATAGGTCAGTATAGTTGTAATCTGAATAAGATTTAGACATTTTAAACAAGTGTCAAACCCTGAAACGAATTAAACAACAGCATTAAATAATTAAAGTAAATTGATTTTTTTTAATAAGCCACACAATGAACTAAACAAATAAGAACTGTATTTATAAATCAGCAAAACCAAATCCTGATAATGTAAATTAAATGGAATACTTTTGCTCATATCACAAAAACCAAAGAACCCTTTTATCTTTATTTAGACTAAATAATCTCGAACTTGTGACATTTGTGAGAATTTGACATGCAAAGAAAAACCTCCCAGCGAACAAACAGTTTAACACTATGTGTTAAATGTAACAGCCTTGACAACGAGTCACACCTCTTACTAGAATCACGAGAATGTTAAAAGAAAAATTAAATAACCTCAACACTTGAACTGTCCTTTTGCAACAATTTTACAGCATTTACGAATCAAATAATAAATAAAACAGAAAAAAATAACAAAAATCTACATCTAACTACAACTGAGAAAACCAAACGGTCATTAAAACTGAGAGGAGACCCACCACAAACATTCCGGTTGTATTGTAAAACTCAGCTCTCCTCCATGTTCTATGTTCTACGTTTATATCACCATGTTCTGTCAAGATATAACCTATATCCCCCGATGAGATAAAATGCATTTAAACATAATAATGTATAAATTATGGCTAAAATATTGAAACTGTAACAAATAAGTTCCTAATGACATATGCATGGATTTTTGTTTTGTATCAGCACAAAACAAGACCTATTCAAAAAGGAATATATTATAGTTTGTAAAACAGGTCTCCTGTGTGTATGTATATGCGAGTGTATGTTGTACAAACCTGTTTATATATTTATAAAATATTTTGCAAATCAGGCCTCGATTTTATAACCAATATACCTTTAAAATAATATCAGTAATAGCAATATAATGAATTGGCGTGTGCGTGTGTGTGTGGTGGTGGTGTGTGTTTGTGTATGTGTGGTGGTGGTGTGTGTGTTTGTGTGTATGTGTGTGTGTGATGCGAATCAGTGTAGGTTGCCTTTTCAATTAAACTAGATCTGAAATTTCTCAAATACATTCATGTGAATATGATTAACTCAAATAAGTTATTCTAATAATGTAATTTTCAATTCGATTCGCCTGGATAGTCTAAACAGAAATGAGTTGTGATCTCAGATGTGTATATGCCTGTGTGTGGACATATGTGTTTGTGTTACATATATTAGAATTTAGGTCCATAAAACATAAACCTTTATCAAATACCAGTCAAAGCAATATACTGAATTGTTTGCTTTGTTTGTGTGTGCGTGTGTGTGTGTGTGTGTGTATGTATGCGTGTGTGTGGTAAGAATCAGTGTAGGTAGGCCCCCTCTTCAATTATACCTGATGTGAAATATCTCAAATGCAGTCATGTTATAAACTGCTTTAACTCAAATAAGCTATTGAAAAAATGTAATTCAATTCCTTGGATTGTCTTAACTTGTCTTTAGATCCTTTTAAAAATGCAAATTCTATGTCTTAGATCATATTTGAGTTGTTATTTAATGATAATCTTTTATGAATAATACTCATTAGCTTGCTTAATTTGATTTCATAAGGCATAAGCATAGTATATTTCATTCATCCTGTTCTAAGTTACATTACCTTTTTGTCTTTAACATTACACCTTAAATTTTTGGGTTCCTGTAGTTGCAGACTACTGTCTGTTTTGATCTCCTTCACATAACTAAACAGTGCCACTGAAACTCAGAATAAACAGAAAATGAAGTAATAAAATGTCGAATTTATCATAATGGCACATGCACGAATATTTATATATATAAATAAGCATTCAACTACTGTACATGCACTTTTAAATGTGTTTTAAGAACCTAAAATGCTTAATAACTCTTGTAAATATGTGAATTACAGACCTTCATTTAATTGACTTATTTATTTTCAATCAATATAAGCCTAGTTATCTTAACAAAGTAACGGACAGAGTTATCAGTAACCAAGCCTTTAACAAGCAGAGGATAAATTATCTTAAAAGATTACAATGACGACAGATTAAAACAGATAACAATTATGCGTATTGAGTACTTCACTGGTTATTGGTTAACTTACTGAGTATTGTGTAACTCATCCTTTAACGGACAGATGATTGATTAGCCATACATACCTTTATAAGGTTATATTCATTTGAAAACCATGATTTTTTCTAATTTTTTTCCAGGTCACAGAAAGTAAAACCAAATTAACATAATCAAACCTAAAACATTCTAATAAAACTTTCTGTTGCCTATGACAACTCACAAAGTGGTTGTTACATTGTAAAAAGAAAATGTTTTAGGTGCACATGTACATGCTATTTTCATTGGCATTAACAAAATATACCTTCTTCTTATATAACATTATTGTAGTTGGGTATATTTTTAACTTTTAATGTCAACACTATGAAATTAACTGTAAGTGTACAAAATATATAGGTGTTTGCCATATAATAACACATAACAACTATTAAAGTGAAAATTGATTACATACTGTAAATATGAAATATTAGCAATGTTTGCAAAATTATTAAAAGACATTTTTATAAATATTTTATTTTGTAAGATGAGCAGGATTGCATTCAAAACATTACCTTTGACAAACTATAATACTGCGTCTGCATGTCTTGTATATCTAGGATTCAAGCTGACACTTATGATCACTTATGTTGTACTTGTATTAGGCAAACATACACTCTTGGTCAATGTAAAATATTGCTTTCATGTTCTTTACAAAACACATAAAAGGAGTGCTAAATTTCATAGATACAATGTATTTCTCCTGCCCTTTAGATGTTTGAACAATGTGCAACTGTAGCTTATGCTCCAAAATCACAGGACGTCAACTTTCAGCATGCACAGGCTGATACAGGCAATTCCACTTTTGTCCCTCGACTGGATCAATGTGCACAGCATTTTAACTGAAACTCAGGCAAATAAATATTTGTTTTAATAGGCATTCAAACAATTTGATCAACATTATTTACAAAATGTACATGTAAACTGTATTTTGAAAGTACAAATTGTATGTGACATGTGTGATGTGTATGATTTTAGACCATTTTAATACAATAAACATGCATATATGCAATTTGCATATATATATATATCTAACTCTTCAACTGTGTTTGATATGTTTAAAAGAGTTGATCTAAGCAAATATACGCATGTACCTATGTGACTTGTCTAGAAATTTAAGTTTCTATATGTGAAAACGGGTAGGTTTGGCCGTAAAAAGGTATCAAACTCCGTGTAGTTTTGGATTCTTTATTTAGAAGTCTGGTAAAAAAACAACCATCAAAAGGTCCTCAAAAGACCCTATAAAATAATATAACTCCATCAATTATACTGGTACAAGAAAGATAACTCTTGCTGATAATATGACTCAAATATAAAATAAAATAAATACAATACTCTGTGGACTATTTAGTTGCTTCACTGAGATGTATGTCTCATAGAATATTTATGATTTTTTGTGTGTGTACCACAAACAAATAAATGTGTAAATAGCATAATAAAGTTTCATGAAAATCTATGATCTGCATGATTAGTAAATAAAATACAAAATAAGCAAAGCATTAGAAAATGAAAAGCAAAGCAAAAATAGCAAACTAAAAATAACAAAAGTAACAAGAAATAAACTCAACACTCTGCTTACCTCATACAAGGGTATGAAGGTCTACAACGTCTATATGGATGGCAAAAATCTATATGTTATATCAGCTTAACACCTTAAATAACTTGAAACATAGCTGGAATCTAGTTGAAAACACTTTCTGTTGTTGAAATTTTCCGCGAAATCCAAACCGGAAGTAGAAAATCCAGGTCAAGAAAAACACTAAGTAATGACGTCGATGATCCCGGGTGTATAGCCAATCTCCAGAGCTCTAAATCACGTTGGGCGCCATTGAAAACGGGTAGGTTTGGCCATAAAAAGGTATCAAACTCCGTGTAATTTTGGATTCTTTATTTAGAAGTCTGGTCAACAAAACAACCATCAAAAGGTCCTCAAAAGACCCTCATACAAGGGTATGAAGGTCTATAACGTCTATATGGCAATTAAATAAGTAAAGGACTTCTGTCACGAAGAAATAAGTAATAATAGAAGAATGATACAACCATATACGATAACTTGATTTAAGTTCTAACGACTTAAATCATATTGATGTGCAATGTTCAAAAATAAATGTAAAGCGAAAATAAATTTCGTTGCTTGTAAATACTTGCCCTGCTAATATTTTAAAATTTCTTCCGGGTTTTAAAACACAAAATGCATTTTTAGAAGCATTATTATTATTATTAACGCCGCGCAGCGCCTGTATCTCAGATTGAGATGCATATCTGGACGAAATAAAAATCAATATCAGCATTAGGCATTTTTTTTGCGGGAACTAGCCGTAGAGCTCTCCGCTCTCGCGTGCACTTCATGTCTGCTACGAGAGGGATCTATAGAAGCATAAGCTTGTTTCTCATTCCTCGATGAATAAATATGTTTGAATCTTAAAATTTCTTAAATATCTTTTTATTATTTGTCAATAAAAAATTGGAAAAAAAAACTTCATGTGTAGCTGGATGTTTTTCAAAATGTCACAGCAAGTAGATGTTTGGGTGCCAATTACTTTTATTTTGCAATTATTTTGATATCTGCCACCGTTTTTAGGTTATTTGCAAACAAAACCAGCAATATACCCCTATGTTCTATTCTTAGCCATGACGTCCATGTTTTTTTACGAATAAAAAAATTGAACGAAAGTTTTGTACCACCAATGCCAATTAACTTTACTGATAGACGACGGACGCTAAGTAACGACAATGGCTCACTTGACCCTTTCTGGTCAGGTGATCTTAAACATTTTTAGTTTACCAGAGAAATATACACTACAACAAAGTTCCAGACAAAAAGTTTGCTTGCATGGACCCTGTTTTGTCTTCGTTTACCAGATTTGACACACTGAATTAGAAGTTAGCAGCATGACAGATGTACAATAGCAGGCAGGAACCGCTTACTCTTCCGGAGCACCTGACATGAGTTCACTCTCGTTATGACTTGAGTTCAGGGTTGGCAAAGTATTGGCCGTTTCCCAGGGCTGGGCAATACCCTTAAAATTGTCAAAGTGGGTAATACTGGGTTAATATAAATTTATTCATAAAAAAACATATTTAATAATATTTTATGCTTCAAAATTTTTCCTCATCTACAAAATATAAATGATTTGCATTTGACGGTAAATAAAACTTTACCGTTCATGCATTATTCATAGAAATGTTTATTTGCACAACTTTTTTTGCTGCACTTTTTCCCTTTGATTGTCATTTAAGTTTTGACAATCATGACAATACACAGTTTAATCTATGCTTATTATTATAAAACCAGACTATAAAACAAAACAAAGTGAAACCATATACATGTAAAGATTAAATAAGGATAAGTAATCAAAACATCCTAATTTTGTTTAATTGTTAATAGGTAGGGCTTGAGTATTTATTAAAATGAAACTTATATGCATTTAAAAAACATTGAACTTGTATATAGAGCCTTTATCATTTCTATACATGTAAACGTTATAATATATACTTTATCTTTTTAATCTCTCACTATCAAAATCTGATTTTATAGTGTTCTTTTTTATTTACTTTTTACTTTAAAACGTGTATATGCACTTATCAATACTGATTGTTATGTAGACTTTTGATGAAATCTTAATAAGAAAAAAAATTTTTTATTACCCAGAAATGCCTAGTATTGCCCAGTAAAACCCAATAAGCTGGTTTTCCCAGTATTTCCCACTAGGCTGGGAAATACTCTTAAACCCCGGGTCTTTACCAACCCTGCTTGAGTTCGCATTTTTGATTTCCGTTCGGTTGTGTTTTGTGTTTCTTCGTGCTGTTCTTTTCTCGTCTAATAAAGGCCCATCAGAGGTGCTCTACCAAAAGAAAAAAGTGAAAAATCCAAGCATTATATAAATATGAAGAGCATACAACAAGACCCTGCCGAACTGGGAAACCAAATTATAACCAAAGATAAAGAACCTTAGGGCTTTTGACAATTTTGAATTTTAAACAGATAATAATATAGCTTTGATGTGTTCTTCAACACAGAAGAGTTTATCCTGGATTGGGCTAACCTTGGGGAATTAAAACTCCACCAGCAGCACTTACCATCACGAATGTTAAAAAATGATTATTACAACAACGTTCTATACAAAAGTTTTGCTACGCCTGACGCGCGTTTAATCTATTCAGGGCTCATCTGAGGCGCTATAACAAAAATACTGAGTCAAACACTTTAAAAATATTAAGACCATAAAAAGACGATTAAAAAGAAAAAACACCGAACTGGGAAACAAAATTATGGCTAAC
>CAXARO010001301.1:0-67412 GCA_963971305.1 Arcuatula senhousia
AGTTATAAGCCATGTTTTACCCTATGTTACATGTTTAGTAACAGCAGCCACGTTTGTTATCGAATCATTACAAAATGAAGAACATGTCATATACCATTCCTGCAAAGTTTCAGTTAAAATGGTTTAGTGGTTTCAGAGGAGAAGATTTTTGAAATTGTTAACGGACGGCAACAGACGACGGACGCATAGTGGTGGCATAAGCTCACATGGCCAGGTGAGCTAAAAAAATATATGGCAGAGGGATTGGATTGAAATTTGTAATTCAGTACCTTTTGAAGAAATTCTCATATTTCAATTTTGTGCAAATGTGTCTAATATTGTTGGAAAAACTTAGAATTTGTGTCAATAGAACACCTTCTATGTTCAGTTTCCTAATTGTATAATTCTTTACTTTTGTGAGCCTTTTTGTGTCTGAGAATCGTTTTGAAGAAGATGAAGATCTACAATTTGTACCCGAGCCACCAGATACTGGCATGGGATCAGGTGTAATTCGTTAGACTTCAAAAGATCATCAAATTGATGAATTCTTAGATGATAGACCATGCCTTGTATCTAGAGGACAGATACTGAAACCTGTCCAAATCAACATTGCCAAAAACTGTACCAGCCAAGAATGCGGATATAATTGGTTCGGCAATTTGTCTGAAATGGGTATGAATTACATATGTATTATGATCTTATTAAAGTATTGCACCTGTTATGTGAAATATTGTTATGGACATTTAGTTAAAATAGACATGTTTTGAATTTTTTCTATTTGTATCCAAAATCAATAATTTAAACTTGAACTACAGTTAACTGGACATTCTAAACAAATTATATAAACATGCTTGAACCACTGTAGAATTTTTCTTGTTACAGGTTTGTGAATTTGGCCATGCTGCACACAGATGGTGTTCGCAGCCAGTTCTCAAGCCAGGGGTCTTCATGGTGGAGATGTGATGCTGGCTGCCAGTATTGTACTTTCTGGAAGCAGTTCCTTACACTGCCAATACTGTCGACATTTTTAAAAAAATCTAGCGTCACTACTTTTTTTATTCTATCTGTTGATGAGTACTGGATAGAACATCAGAATTCCACATTTGAATAGTTTCGGGACCAGGTGAGGGCTGAGCCTTGACCCGAGGTTAAAATTCCAAGACCCTTAGTCGCCTCTTACGACAAGCTAGGCTCTGCTGCGGGTCTGTTCGCCACCTGGGCCCCGCGCGGGACTTCGGGACTTAGTAATTTTTGGTTTGTAATATTGGAATAAAATATAATATCATATTAACAAATTTGTTTATGTTTACTGGTAATAGGTGAGCAAAGTTAAAACTTCAAATGCCACTGAAAAGAGAAGATAAACGTTATAATTTTTTTTGTACTTAACTAGTTTTCAGCTGCACTGTTTTCTGTTTCATTAATGAAGTTTATTTACATGTAATGGTGTATACATGTCATATTTATAGACAGAATTGAATATTATGAAGTATGAATTGGACATGGACGGTCCTGGGCATTCTGCACAGTACTGCTCTTACACCTTCAAGGAAAATACCATAAAGAGAATACTGTGCATCGTAATCAAGAATAAAGGTGCGGCTGACAGAAAATTTACCAACCTAGACCTGTCAAAGGATTGAAGTTTCTTTTGGACAAGCAACTGAAAAGATGAGGTCGTCACTGATGCCCACATCCAGGTTGCCTCAATTATGAGTGGGTAAATTTTACACCACCAACTTTAATCAAAAACAGATAAAGATTGTTATGCTTTCATTTTCCAGGAGGCAAATGTTGGATATCCCTGTGCGGAACCAGGGTGTATTAAACAGTTTGTGACAGAAAAAGAACTAGAAAATCACATTCTTAAAGCAACACATATATTCCAAGCAGCCATCATGTGATGCTGTACGACATATATGGGTGGAAATATAAATTACAACAAAGTTCCAGACAATAAAATATGCTACGCCTGACCCGCGTTTGACTATTCCAGACTCATTAGAGGCGCTCTACCAAAACATTTAAGTGCCAAACACTATATATTCTTGAAATCCTTACTGACAACATATTTGTCACATTTGGAGAAGAGATTTTTCAACAACAAGTCGGCATTCCAATGGGAACAAACTGTGCTCTTCTCCTCGCCGACCTATTTTTATACTCTTACGAGACTGAATTTCTTCAGGAACTCGTAATGAACAAGAAGATGAAAGAGGCAAGGTCATTTAATCACTTTCAGATATATTGATGACGTCCTTTCTGTCGACAACTCGTTGTATGGCAGTTGTATCCTTTCAATATATCCCCAGAGCTAAGGGAGATAATAAATATAAGTTAAAAGTAATTACATTGACAAATAGAGAAAATTGTGGAGGAAGTTAGCTATTTCAAATGTATGAATTTTAAAGGTTCGCCAAAAATAGTAAGGTACCTAGTCTAGCTTCCTGAATGTTGCTATCTAACGTTTCCAAAAAATACATAGGTCAAAGTTAAGAATAGTAATTTTCAGGTGGAACTGTTAATGCGATTAAATTTCAATTTATTTTTGCTAAATGTTTATGAAAGGAGCTAAAGTTATTGTAAGATGCCTGCCTGAAATGGACAGGTGTTAATAGTTTTTTTACCTTTATACAGGTAATTAGAAACAAGAGGCTCCAAGGAGCCTGAATCGCTCACCTGACATATGCGCCTGAAGTAAAGGTTATTAGGCAAAATCTATTTGACGTTGAAAGGGTCATAAGATTAATAAGGGGGTCATCTGACAATATGGTGGATATTAAGGTGCTGATCACTTTTGTTCTTAATCAAAATCTAAAAATCTGTCACCCTCTTTGAGTTATTAGCAAAAAATGCAGTTTAACCTTATCTTCTATTTAAAGCCACAGCCGCCATGCCATGTTTTACAACCAATCAAAAATCCCCACATCAGTTCTTTACACCTAATGCTAATAAACAACAATACCAAGTTTGATTCCAATTGGACTTAAAGTGTCAGAGGAGTTAAAGTTTTCAATGTAATGAGGAAATGCTTTTTAAATGCTCAATTTGGACGTTCTAAGGGCAATAACTCCTCAAAGGAAAGGTCCTACAACGTTGACCCTATTACATATTTTGTTGATCTTGATGAGCTTAACAATATGCAATTTAAATTTCTCAAATATCTTGTCTAGTTTTCAAGATATTGAGCTAAACAGGTGCAAATTTGTAAAAAAATCCACACAAAGGGCAATAACTCCTACATGGGTTGTTGGATTTACTTCAAAATTTCAGAGCTGGTTCATTTGTAGATCTTGTGGTGCTGATCACTTTTGTTCCCTATCAAAATTTTAAAATCTGTCACCGTTTTAGAGTTATATGCAATAAACTGCCATTTACCCCTATGTTCTATTTTTAGCCACAGTGGCCATGTTTTACGACCAATCAAAAATCCCCACATCAGTTCTAAACACCAGATGCTAATAAACAACTATATTAAGTTTGGTTCCAATTGGACCCTTCGGGTCAGGTGAGCTAAAAAGGGCAAAATTAGATATTTGTGTTGCGGAAAATGGGCTTACTCTTCTAGATCATAATCTAAGACAAATTTGGCCTACTGATTGCACAAGATGTGATGTGGAAGGGTGTGACGACTGCTATTTCAAGACATATAACTCATACATTAAACACTGGTAAAAAAATCATCATGCAACTGTTAAGATTTTGCAATGTCCGAAATGTTATGCTCGAATTATTGAGAACAATCAACTAATTCGACATTTGAGTAAATCTCATCAGACGTCTAGAGCTGGGGCTTGTACTAAACTTTAAAATGTTACAAAAGAATAAACGAATAAAATGTTGTTGATCCAAAAGGTGTCCTTCAAAAAAAGTTAAATGTTTGTTACAAAATTAGGTACATTGTATTAACTATCACAATGAGCGAGTGAGTGAGTTGGTGTTTTACGCCCGTGCAACGCTATATAGGTTACTTACAGGCGATGAACATGATGATACAATGAACATGAAATGATGATGATGATAAATGAAATATGGGGATGGGACACAAAGGAACGGTAAATTTTGAAGAACCACAGGAAAAGGGGGAGAGGTGGGTAGGGGCGGAAAATTTAGCCTATGTGGTGCACTACTTGGCGGTCCACAAAGGGGTCTTTTACGTGCATGAAGCGTGGCACTCTGCACACACGTTGGCCCACTTTGGTCTGCGGTCAGGGTTTCCGTATTATAGACCTGACAACCCCCGCGGACGAGGGTCACCCTATTCAGCCACCTAGGGTACACACTTGGTCGCTCTGTGGGCTGAGCACTGATCCGACGTCAGAATTTCAAGACCCTTAGTCGCCTCTTACGACAAGCTAGGCTCTGCTGCGGGCCTATTCGCCACCCGGAACTATTTACTTGTACATGTATGTACACAAATTATATGCATATTTTACTTCATATTCATTACAGACTCAGATTATTCATCAGTAGCACCATGAGTAAGTCCACTGATGATCATGAGGACAGAGAGATCTGGAAAGCAGATGCAGTATGTGCTGTACAGGGTTGTACATGCCCTGGACCCTACTCCAGTTACCAGATCTACTTCAGACACTGGAATATGTACCACAACGCGCATCATCTAAGGCTCCAATGTCCTGTTAAGTACTGTCGCAGCATATCGATGCAATTTCTCTAAAGTTCAGTCTGCAGAAGAAAATAAAAGGACATTCCTCCAACTACGTCTAAGCCATTTCAGTTTGTTAAGGTAGATGAGGAGGCTAAGGACAAAGCAAAGGATGAGAGGAAATGCTATTGCCTGGAACATCCGGTTCCAATCCATCTCCCAGATCCAGATGAGAAATTCCTATCCATCGTCGAGTGTTTGTCAAATTTGATTCAAGATTTGAAAAAGCGTGGATCGAGAAAAAATGGAAACACTTTGTTTGAAATTTTAGCTTCTCTTTGAAATTTTAAACCTTTGAATTTTCAACTCTTTTAGAACAATGGAAATTCAACTATATTGGACTCTTATGGACTGTCATACTGTAAATGAAATTTGAAAACTCAAAAACTTTGAGGGGTGGACTTATTAATTGCTGAACTTTGTTTTATTATATTATTGTGTATTATTTTTTATTATATCATGATCAGTTTATGTCTTGATAAATAATTTGTTGTATTTAAGAGAAAACAAGATTGCTACACGTAGCCGATGTACCCCGCCGCCGCATAAATGTTAAAATTTACTTAATAAAATTTGAATAATTGAAATTGCATTGTGATATGATCAACTACAGATCATGACAAACAATCCTACAAAATTTCATAATAAAAAGCTTCTTGAACCCTGTACGTTTTAGGCCCAATATGGATAGTCTATTGCTATTGACACATGCAGCCCATGGTGGACTGACAAAGGTTTTTGACACATGCTTCTCTGATGGACTTTCGACCCAGGTGTTAAAAATATATTTTTTTAAAATTTAGCATTCTACTCTTGAAAAGAATAATGTTTGGGGAAAAATTAAAAATAGAACCAGAAATTTATTTTAAATTATAATTACAGCCCCTAAGGTAATGAGCGAAAACAAGAGGCTCCCAGGAGCGTAAATCGCTCACCTGGTCTTGATGTCAACCCTATATTTTGTAGAGCTAAATGAGCTGAACATTTAAGCAAGCAACAGCTTTTCACTATCTTCTATAGTTTTCATTCTATAGGCCAAAAACATGAAAAAGGTTATTTTAGGGGCCGTAACCCCTATTAAGGGTCATCTGACAACTTCGATCCTATTGAGACTTTTGAACAGCTAAATTAGCTGAACATTTAAGCAAGCAACAGCTTCTCTCTATCTGCAATAGTTTTCTTTCCATAGGCCAAAAACATAAAAAAAACATTATTTCAGGGGCCGTAACTCCTATAAGGGGTCATCTGACAACTTCGACCCTATGGAGACTTTTGTAGAGCTAAATGAGCTGAACATTTAACCAAGCAACAGCTTTTCTCTATCTGCAATAGTTTTCATTCTATAGGGCAAAAACATAGAAAAAAAACTATTTTTCACCTTTAAGGGGTCATCTGAGAACTTCGACCCTATGGAGACTTTTGTAGAGCTAAATGAGCTGAGCATTTAAGCAAGCAACAGCTTTTCTCTATCTGCAATAGTTTTCATACTATAGGGCAAAAACATGAAAAAACGCTATTTTTCACCTTTAAGGGGCTGTGTCATCTGACAACTTGGACCAAATGGAGACTTTTGTAGAAATTTTGATGCTGAGGCAGTAAGGTGGCATCAGATTTCATCTACCTCCTATACTTTTTGATTTACAAGCCAAAAACAGTAGTCTGACCCCCCTGGTCTATTTTTAGCAACGGCGGCCATATTTTTCGACAAATAAAAAATTACCACATCAGTTCTGTGGGGGATACCCTAAAGTACCACAGGGTTGCCACTATTTTGTTGTTGCAAAATTCAAGGGTTTTTCCAGGACTTTTCAAGGGTATTTAAGTCATTTTCAAGGATGAAAATAGTCGACAAAAATTCAGTCCCCGATGAAATTTTTTGTGAAACAGTTCAATTTTTCAACCTTTGATTGTGGAACTATCAAATTCCAGGGTTTTTCAAGGATATTTTAATTTTTTTCAAAATTCAAGGTCTTTTCCAGGACCTTGAACTGACAAATGAAATTCAAGGGTTTTCCAGGTTTCAAGGATGTGTGGCAACCCTGGTACCACCAGAACAAATTTGGTTTGAATCTGTGCAGCGGTTTCAGAGGACAAGAAGTTTGAAGAAAAGTTAACGACGACGACGACGACGGACGCCAAGTGATGGCAATAGCTCACATGGCCTTTGGCCAGGTGAGCTAAAAAGTGGGGGTCACAAAAAATTATTCTTAAATTTAGAATCGCTAATTGGCAAAGATGAACTTGTAAAATTTTTTTTAATCAGACCAGAAATAAAAAAGTTACGATTTTGGCCCCTTTTGGTGCCTTATAACATAACAGTAAAAAAGGGGACACAAAAATATATCTGCTACTTGACAAAAATAAACTTGCAAAAAAATTGTCAAAATCGGACAAGAATTAAAAAAGTTTCCATTTCGGCCCCTTATTACGTTACAGGTAAATAAATCTTCAAATTTGGATTCTCTACTTGACAAAAATAAACTTGGCCCCTTTTGATCCCTAATTACAAAACAAGTTAAAAAGGGGATGGTTGCAAAAATTACTTCTCAAATTTAGATTAGCTACCTGACAAGAATAAAGTTGCAAAAAAAAATTTCAAAATCGGACCACAAATAAAAAAGTTTCGATTTTGGCCCCGTATTGGGGAAAAAGGGGGTCGCAAAAATTAATTCTTAATTTTGTATCCGCTATTTGACAAGAACAAACATGCAACAAAAATTTTCAAAATCGGACCACAAATAAAAAAAGTTATTATTTTGGCCCCTTATTACACTATCGGGGACAAGGTGCCGCAAAAATTCATCAGGTTCAATCTTGTATTGTAAGAAACTATGTTGACAAATTTCACACCAATAGGCCAACTAGGACAAAAGTTATGGTGGAAACAAATAAAATATTTGAAGAGGGGGGAAAGGGGGTTAGCTGTTCATGTGTTATTGGCTTAAATTGGTTCTCTATTAGCTGTTATTGCAGATATCAGATTTAATGTTAACTGTTATTTACCAGTTCTGTGTTAACTGTTATTGAAGAAATTCAGTTTACTGTTACCTGTTATTGAATAAAATAATTTTATGTTATCTGTGACTGTTATTAAAAATAGTTATTAGCTAAATTAAAATGATCAATCATACTACCCTGTTTCCCATCTCGAGTGAAACTGTGTGATATTCCAATTGTTGAACATTTGGTTCCAAGAAGGGTTTTAAATGCTGTTGAACAAACCATTATGATAAATTGGGCAAATGACTTTAGAAAGAGTGTCCGTCAAAGAACAGTGAGACAGGAAACAACCAAATTTAAAGCAGGAACCCTGCCTCTAAACAACCCTGCCTCTAAACAAGTGCTACACCAGAAGAAAAACTATCGTTTAAGGAGATATGTTTCGGAAATGACTCTATTCAGGATATTTCAGAGGTTGATCAAGACCTATCAGAATATGAGACTTTTGAGCAAGTGTCTGAATATGACTCCGATTCAGACGATCCTGATGACATTGATGAAGACAATTCTCTAGTAGCATCTCCAGAATATGAACAAATGCCTGCTACCAGCTCAAGAGCATTAGACTTTATGAGAGCACAACTAGAAGTGGAAGAACTTTGAAAGTGTGAACAAAGTTCACATAGTTTTTAGCTGTTATTGGTTTTAATACTTACATATTCACTGTTTTTGACTTTTTAATTGCTGTTATATGTTGTTGAGGATATCAATTCTCTGTTATCTGTTATTGGGAAAATCAATTCCCTGTTAAGGTGTTACAGGACCCCCCCTTGCGCCCCCTCTTTGAATTTTTTGCCCCTTTTGGACCCCTATTTTGAATCAAATAAAGAAGGAATGTGTCCATGGGACACGGATGCCCCGCTAGGCCCACAGGAAGTACTGGTAGATGTCTGACAGGTCTCAAAATTGCTAGGGACGTATAGTTTGTCATACTAAACCATCCTACCAATTTTCAAATCATTCTCATGTATGGTTCCTGAGAAAAGTTGACGGAAATTTTCAGTCATGTTCACATTCGCCTTAGTCCCAAACAGGAAGTATATGTCGGACAGGTCTGAAAATCGCTTAGGACGTACAGTTTGTCATACTTAACCATCCTACCAAGTTTCAAATCATTGTCATTTACGGTTATTGAGAAAAGCTTGACGGAAATTTCGTACAGACCGACGTATCGTCGCGGGGGCATAAAAAAGGGGGAACCCCAAAATCAATCCCATTCACCCTTTTATGGTAAGGTGAGTGAGTGAGTTGGTGTTTTACGCCCGTGCAACGCTATATAGGTTATTTACAGGCGATGAACATGAAAAGGATGATAAAATGAACATGAAATGATGATGATAAATGAAACATGGGAATGGGATGGGACACAAAGGACACGGTAAATGGAAAAGGGGAGAGGTGGGAAGGGGCGGAAAATTTAGCCTATGTGGTGCACTACTTGGCGGTCCACAAAGGGGTCTTTTACGTGCATGAAGCGTGGCACTCCTCACACACGTTGGCCCACTATGGTCGGCGGTCAGGGTTTCCGTATTATAGACCTGACAACCCCCGCGGACGAGGGCTTCCCTATTCAGACAACTAGGGTACACATTTGGTCGCTCTGTGGGCTGAGCACTGACCCGACGTCAGAATCCCAAGACCCTTAGTCGCCTCTTACGACAAGCTAGGCTCTGCTGCGGGCCTATTCGCCACCCGGGCCCCGCACGGGACTCTATGGTAAGGGACATCATTGTCAAGTTTCATAGCAATCGGGTAACGGGAACTAAAGTTATTGTTGAAACAATAAAGAGTTAACAGACAACGACGACGACAGCATCATACCATAATGGGACCGCAATTTTTTTTGCGGTCGTATAAAAATAAGTTTAGCAGTCTCAGAGGAGTTGCTCTCACAAAGTGTTCCTGAGCCTTATAACTCTAGAAGTCCAGTGCAGTCTCGCCTGCCGGTGTTACATACTATTTTTCCCTCTTACTAGAATTTCTCCTCAGTAAAATGAGTATATACTCAGCTTTCCCCCTGGAAGATCTAGTAAATACAAGATTTTCCCCCGGGGAAAATGAGAATATAGTTATGTTTTTTCAAGGGGAAAATCTGGTATGTGTAAATAAAGGTAATAACAAAACTACCGAACTTGAATGATCAATCTCATAAATCTCATAAATGATCATCTCACAATCTCATAAACACATACTCATTTTTCGGCCATTCTGGTCTTTCCCCCAGTATTCGTTGCACTATTTATAACTGTGAAAAAGGTGAAACTATTTCTACTTTCAATATATTTAAGATAATAGTAAGTGCGACGGTACATACTTTGACAGTTGACGACCATTCTTATGCTTTTTGTGTTGACAAAATTTTAAGGAAATCGGGGAATGATGTTTTTTTTTTTGTCACAGACAAGTCTAAAACGTTGCTAAGCATATGAAGGGAGACGATTAGAGTTTTACAAATCGAACTAACCTCGCTTTACTCTTAACCGTTAGGGTATTTTTATAGAAAAAAAATATTGCTTCAATAAGGTGTCTTTCCTTTTTATACTTGCATACAATCAAATTTCTTTTTTATACTTGCATACAATCAAATACCAAGGAAATACCAACAGGTCATACCTTATTGGTCTTGGGTGATAATATAATTTCACAATTTAAGCCAATGTTGAAAAATTGAATATGTTGGTTACCATGGCAACCATCAATAAGTACATATTTAAATGATATTTATGCCAAAAATAAATGGTTGTTCATTTTCAATTGCAGATAACATAAAGATAAATGTTGAAATAGTCAGATTATTTTTTATTTAGGTAGCATATATTCCTAAGTTTGCTTCTCAAACAAAGTTTGGTAAAATTGTCAAGGGGAATGGCTATTAATCGGTTGCTAGGAATGATCAGGTATTGGTAATATCTGAAACATCTGACCTTGATTATTTATCCCCAAGGTAAAATGAATTTTAACCTTTAAGTTTGTAATAATATTTTAGATTAAAGTGCTCGATGTTTTGCGTGAAAAAAAAAAGTGTACCATACTTAAATGGCACTTCATATAAGTAAGAATTTCTTTAAATACGATATTATTAACCTTAAACTGATTTTGTTACCATATGAACACCATAGTGATTGTGTGGATGGGTGAGTTTTACACCAAAGCAACACTATAGGTAAATGACGATAATGAAAAATATTGGGTAGAAATGGGAAACAAAGAATCATTGGAATATGAAGGCCACTAAAAAGGGAGAGAGATGGGTATAAGTGTCGGAAAATTGAGACTACGTGGTGCAACATTTGACAGCTCACAAAAAGATTCTTTACGTGCAAGCAGCTCGACACTCTAAACACGCGTTGGCCAACTAGGGTCAGCGTTTAGGCTTTCTGTATAATGATCTGATGACCTCCGCGGATGATGCCGTCTGCAGACACAACCAAATGGGATACACACCTCAGTTATTCTGTGGGCTGAGCATTTACGTCAAATCACTTACTCCCCTCTATCAATTTTTTGTTAGAGTCAATGTGAGGTACGGAAAAAACACAAGGGAGATACTACTTTCACCACCCCCTTTATCAAGCGATTGCCAAAATTTATAAAATTACCCAAACAAATCTCGATTTCGAGGACGAAATTCAATGAATGAAGATATCTTTGGGTGTTTTGGAAAGGAAAATCATCCGTGAAACGAATTATATAGGAGAAGGTATGCGATCAAAAATTTATTCAAAGTTAGTTAGTTAGTTATTGCTTTACTCCCAAGCAGCACGATTCCGGCTATATCCGGGAGATGAACATGAAAGTGGTGATACAATGAACATGAAATGATGATGAAGTGGAGGAAATGGGGACACAAGGCCAATCGGGTAGATGAGTTTTGACTGCCACTGGAACAAGAGGCTCCCAGGAGCCTGAATCGCTCACCTGACATATGTGCCTGAAGTAAAGGCTATTAGGCAAAATCTATTTGACATTGAAAGGGTTATAAGTTTAATAAGGGGGTCATCTGACAATATGGTGGATCTTAAAGTGCTGATCACTTTTATCTCAATTAAAATTCAAAAACCTGTCACCCTTTTTGAGTTATTAGCAAAAAAAATGCAGTTAAACCTAATGTTCTATTTTTAGCCACAGCAGCCATGTTTTACAACCAATCAAAAATCACCACATCAGTTCTATACACCTAATGCTTATAAACAACAATACCAAGTTTGGTTCCAATTTGACTTTAAGTGTCAGAAGAGTTAACATTTTCAATGTAATGAGGAAATGCTTTTTAAAAGCTCAATTTTGACGTTCTCGGGGCAATAACTCCTCAAAGGAAAGGTCCTACAACGTTGACCCTGTTACATATTTTGTAGATCTTGATTTGCGTAACTATATGCAATTTCTGAATTTATGAAAATTTCTCAAATATCTTGTATAGTTTTCAAGATATTGAGCTAAACAGGTGCAAAATTTGCAAAAAATCCACAAAAAGGGCAATAACTCCTACATGGGTCGTTGGATTTTCTTCAAAATTTCAGGGTAGGTAGATCTTGAGGTGCTGATCACTTTTACCCTTGCCAGAATTTTGATATCTGTAGCCGTTTTTGAGTTATTTGCAAAAAACTGCATTTTACCCCTATGTTCTATTTTTAGCCATGGCGGCCATGTTTTACGACGAATCAAAAATACCCACATCAGTTATAAGCACCGAATGCTAATGAACAACCATACTAAGTTTGGTTGCAAGTGGACTTATGGTGTCAGAGGAGTTAACGTTTTAAAAAGTTTACGGACGACGGACGCCAAGTGATGACAATAGCTCACCTGACCCTAAAAAGGAGTGATGGGTAGGGACGGGGAATTTTGCCTCCTGCATGGGGATCCTACGGGTCCTACTCTTACCGAGACCTGCAGCAGGGTTCTTTAACGTGCGAGGAACGTGACATTTTTCCCAACACGGTGCACCACTATCGTTTGCGGTCAGGTTTTCCGCATTATCGCCTGACGACCCCGCATCTCTGGATGTCAGGGCTGCCCCATTCAACCACCTGGGGCACACATCCCAGTCGCTTCGTGGGCAAAGCGGCCTGACCCGATGTCAGGTTTCTGAGCGCTCTTTAGTGGACTTTTACCGACAAACTTAGCGCTGCTGCGGGCCTATTCGCCATCCGGAACCCGCACGGGTATGAAAGTGGTGATACAATGAACATGAAATGATGAGGAAATGGGGACACAAGGCCAATCGGGTAGGAGAGTTTTGACTGCCACTGGAAAAAGGAGTGATGGGTAGGGACGGGAAATTTAGCCTCCTGCATGGGGTCCTACGGGTCCTACTCTTACCGAGACCTGCAGCAGGGTTCTTTAACGTGCGACATTTGGGCCTAAAGGAAAGGTAGTACAAACTACCAAACTTATGCGCGACCTAACAATCTTTTTAAAGTGATGCTTTTATATTAAATATTTTATTGTATAAATATTGAAGTTTTTACAGATTAAGGGGTTCCTACAGAGATTCCTGAAAATATTGTTAGTCTGTTACGTGTATGTTACTCGAAGTGCAATTTTTTCTACTTAATCAGGTCCTCGATGCCTGAAAAAAAAAAGGTCGGTACGTAGGTAGGCATTTTTTTTACCTTGAGTGAATGGGATGTAGATTTTAAGTTTAACAGTACTTAATCAAAAATGGCAATAAAAAGGCTAAGGTCGGCATGAAAAACTAGGATGAGGAGAAAAATCTGAAATCCACATTTTTTTACCCCTAAAGAGAATATATACATGTTACATGATATTTTAAATTTTGATGAATTCTATATTAACACAGGAGAAATTATCAAAACCAACAACTCGTGTTTTAAGGAACTGCGCATTGCAGATACAATGAAAGGAAGTCTCTGAAAATAAAATTCTGGCGACAAAACATGGATCTAATAAACGAGGTAGAAAATGCAAGTATATGTATCATAATTAATAACATTCTTGTTTTTAGGGGTATGATTCTGATAATGTTCCACTTTGGACAATCAAACCATCAGAATTTTTGAAATCCTGATGTATCAAAATCTATTATTAAGTAGTTATAAAGTGTAAAATCAATCCTTTTTATCCTTTTATGGTATGAAACATTGTAAAATTTCACAGCATTAAGTAAACAGAATAAAAAGTGCACAGACAATCGTTACATAGTAGTGTCCATTACATTTAAGCCATTTTCCCAGTGCCTTCGTCGTTGAGAGGTATAAACTGCTAATATGATCACATGTTCATTTATTATACGGGGGTATGAGCAGTTTATACAAACAAAGTAGGGGGTATATAGGAAACACCCTCTCTGTCTGTCCGTCCGTCCACATAACTTGTAAGCGCTTCTCCTCCTAAACCGCTTGATCGATTTTAAACTTGAGGATTTTTTGGGCAATACAGATCGAGTCCAATATGTAGCGGGGGTGGGGGTATCTTTTTGTGAGCTCGTTCACAGTATTACTTGTTTAACTTTAAATATGTATTATTTTCATCAGGAAGCCAACTGACAGCAATGGAACGAAGTGGAGAAGTGAGGTTTAGTTTAGAAATTGTGAGGATGATGGATCCCCAACAGTAATGATCCCTCTTAACCTGTTTCTGGACGATACAGCGACGCATAAAAGTAAGCAGTGGTTGCCACTGCACTACATTCAAATGCAAATGTCAGGTAAGGTCACATGGAGTAAAACAAATCTTGTCTAGCATTGTTACAGACATAGGTAATCTATCTATTACGAAGCTCACTTTGTAAACATGATTGCGACGACCCTAAATCCTCTTTGTAAAAAAAGTAAGGGCTTTTCCATAAATTAGTAGGTGGGTGGGGTTGGAAGACACTTTTTTCCAGACCCCACCACGCACACAAATGTATATAAAGTTTATGAATAGGAATAATGTGTGGAGTGTGCCACGCTTCGTGCACGTAAAAGACCCCTTTGTCCCCCCTTTGTTCGCCGCCAATTAGTGTACTACATAGGCTTAATTGTCCACCCCTACCAACCTCTCCCCTTTTCCTGTGGTTATTCAAAATTTACCGGTCCTTTATTTCCCATCTCACCCCCATATTTCCTTTATAATTATCATTTTATCACCCTTTATACTGTTCATCACCTTTACATAACCTTTATAGCGTTCCACGGGCGTTTTTAACACCAGCTTACTCACAATTATTTCTACAAAATAATTTTAAGCCTCTCAACGGCTATTTTTGTTTTCAAAAACAAATAAGGAAGACGGTGATGTTTTGTTTTATATTTTATGAAAACTAAAATAACAAGGGTTAATCAGGCTGCCTCAGAACCAATCGGGATAGTATGAAAAGCAAAAAAACATGAAATGAAAAAAATGATAATGTAAAGTTCAGGATCAAAATAGTGCAAGTGGCAATGGGACGCGCCAGCCGATTTTTGTTCAACAGGTGGCGTGGTTGATTTAACAGTTATTATTCGGAACTCTCCTCCGGAACGCTTCTAATTTATCCTTACTACAGAATGTCGTCATGTTTTGAAATCGACAGTAGGCTTGGAAATTTGATTATAATTTTAATTACCTGCATCAATATTATGAAAACGCATTAGAAAACGATAGTAGACATGTGGTTGCACCTGCCAACAACAGTAGAAAGGAATCGGACATGAATTAAACCGTTAACGAGTGATTCTAGTGGTGCATCATTTTACACACATCATGCCGTCATCGTCACGATTCACAGCTGATATTCATTACAGAAAACGAAGTGGTAATGTAAGTTTGAGCGGTTTTACAGTAATAAATAATGACAGTGAGTTAAAACAAATGACTCTGTTAATTGGACATTAAATATTTTCTCTCTCAGTTTGGAAATAAACGGCCAAAGATGCATTACATGTACATGTACATTTTGTACTGTATGCATGATCATTATACAATGTACTGCAACCACACAACCTGGTGTACATGTAATCACAATGCAATTTGTCACTAGCAGCGGATCTCCTGTACTTGGCGATCACAATACTGGTATAAACAATACTGGAATAAAATTTTATTCCAGTATTGTTGATTTTTTTTTCAAAAAAGTAACAATACTGGGATATATTGATGTTCCAGTATTGTTCATCTAGTATCATGAGTAATGCATTATGTTATGGTCTAATGGACGTGTATATTATAGATATAATGAGACCTTCCGAACTACTCGTTTGCCCTTTTAAGACATTAATCAGAATAATTTATTAATGGATATCTATGTAAAAGTTTCATTTAGTTTTGATGAGAAATAATAAACTTTTTATGAAAACTCTAACTCACAGATCAACTCTAATAAACAGGTCTTTGATAATGTTTTTATGTTATATATAATTTGTGTAAGTTAATTTGTCATTTATTTTGTTTTTATGTGTTTTTTTTGTAAGAATGAATAAGCATTTGGTACATTGTTCCTTTTTGTTATTTAAAATTGTATTCCATAAATCAATATTATTTATTAAAAAGCAATAAGATCTCCTTTATACTTTATTGTACAATAAATTAACAAAATAAAGATATAATTCATTAATTGTTAAAATAAGTAGACAAAGGTTTTCAAATGACATACATTCAGAGTTTGTGAGTCACAAATTAAACTTTGTACTGCTCAGCAATATGAGCAATGATGTTCCTGTAGGCATCACTGTCTGAAGATCCCCATCTGTCTCTCCACATTCTTTCATCAAGGTAACTTGGAAGCAGGTCTGATGACACCCCTTTCATTTCTTTAAACTTCTGTTTTGCTTTGGCCCAATACGACTCTATAGCTTGAGTATGAACACCAGAACACATCTGAAGAAAGAAGGTCACTTACCCACCAAGACAACTGAAGATCTTAGACTTTCTTTGATGACAATTGCTGTTTATGAACATTTGAATTCTTAAATTATCAACTTTATTAAAATTATTTATCACTTTACAAAAATGCATATTGTGCTTACAATGTTATATAGTGCTGTTAATGGTTTACCTTGATATATACACATGTACATACTAGCAAAAGTACTTGTAATAAAGTTTTGAAAATTAAGGTGTTTTTTTTTTTCAAGAACTTGTCATATAATCTTATGCATTTTTAAATACATAGATATATAACAGAAACCAATAAAAACATCAATGACAAATGACACATTTTAAGAAGAAGCCAAATTTCAAAACCATAAAATGTACAATATGTGTCAAATAAAACAACAAAGACAAATGACACATTTTAAGAAGAAGCCAAATATCAAGACCATTAAAATGCAGAATATGTGTCAAATACTGGTACAATACTAAAATACAATACTTACAATAAAATTTCAAAAATAAACAATACTGGTACAATACTGGAACACAATACTGGAATAAAATTTTATTCCAGTATTGTTAACAATACTGGTATACCAGTATTGTGATCGCCAAGTACAGGAGATCCCTAGCAGCTACTAAAACAGGCAATTAATGATAGGGTGAGCAGTGGCGAATCCAGGGGGGTTCCGGGGGTCAGAAACCTCCCTTTCCTCCGCAATTTTAAAATTTTTGTTTAGATTTTCAGCAAACTCGGTCCAGAACTCCCCCTTTGGCCCACAGAACCCAGTATGTGGAACCCCCCCTTTCGAAAATTTCTGGATCCGCCCCTGGGATGATGGGTTCTCTGGGGTGGAACAAAGGACTTTTCTGAAAAGGGGGACACGGTTGCATAAAGTCCACAAAGGACAAACATGAAGTACTCTCGGTCACTCAATTATTGTCTGTAGGCTCGTTCTGCCTTTCCTTAAAATAAAACACCGAAAGAATTGGTGCATACATTTTATTTTACATTTAAACTAGGCCTTGTAGCAAAAACTATGATGCATTGTCAACCCTATTTAGAATACCAGATAATTGTGTGTCCCCCGTTGCAATATGGAACAGGGACATACATGTACATGTAGAAATGCCAGGGTCTGTCATGTCTGTCCTTTGTCACACTTTTTTCCGTAACAGTTTGCTCAGCAACTTTTAATTGTTATTTTGTCACAAACTTTTTAGTTATTAATTACAAAAATTTTTATTTTATTTATTTGGTTAATCATAGGCTTTCAATATTTTGTATGCAGCTTCAGATAGGAGTCATGTTTTCAGATTTGTCGCTCGTCTACTTCCTGTTTAACTTAGATTTTTCTCACTCAATGGGTGGGGAACCTAGAATCTGTTCTTGTCTCACTGAAGTTTTAGTATTACATGTATTATGGACATGTCTAGAGATTTAAAAAAAAAATCATTTCTGTGTTCATGGTGATAAAATAAAGAAAATAAAAACAAATTCTTTGCATATACAGATGTACATGTATGATTGCACAGGGACCATCCATCTAACTTGAAGTGGGAGTCTCGACCACTTGTTTCAATCAGAATTTATTTTATGCCAGCACAAAAAAAAAAAAATCTTTATTTTTTTAAAATTATACTTGTCTGTCCAATTTACACACATTTATATTGTGACATGTATATATACACCATGTTCATAATATTATCAAATAAACACAAATGTAACAAGACCAATCGATGTCTTGCACTGCGTTGCATGGCAAAAGGTTGAACCTTGTACATTCTAGGCCCAATATGGACAGTAAATAGTTTTTGACACCTGCATCCTATGGTGGACTGACAAAGCATATTTGTCACATGCAACCCAATTTAAAGACTGACAATGAATATTTAGAAAAAAATGTTTAAGATCCTTATCATGCTTATATCTAACAAGAATATAAAAAAACACACATAAAATTAAACAAAAAATAGAATTTTCAATTTCCACCCTTTAGAACCCTATTTGCCATACAGAAAAGGTGGGATCAAGAAGAAATTTATCATCCATTGCAATATTTTTTTTCAAAACTGACCCTAAATAAAAAAGTTGGAATTTTCCCCTTTTGAGCCCCTAATTTTTAAAAAAAAAGGGGAGACCTAAAAAATCATGTAAATCAATTACTTATGAAAACTTCTATAGCAATCAGTCAACCAGAACTTAAGTTATTGCGGAAAACTAATAAAAGATTCATTTTTTGCCTCTTTTTGGCCCCTAATTTCAAAATGACAAAAGAAGGGACACCCAAAATCGTCCCCATCTTTCCTTTTATTGCAAGTGACATTACTCTAAAGTTTCATAGCATTCGGTCAACCAGAACAAAAAATATTGTGAATATTCAACTAAAAGAGTTGCTTTTTGGGCCCCTAATTTCTAAACGGAATGATAAAATGATCTCAAATGGGGGTGCACATCTTTAATATATATGTAATCACTGTGTAAATTTTCAGAAAGATCTATTTTTGTGATTCAGATTACACAAGACAGGCACCCAAATAGCGAGATGGATGGATGGACAGACAGATGACGGAGTGACCCGACTCCTAGATCTGCTTTCATCTTCAGTGACGCAGGTAAAAATAAATCATTACTGGGGGGAAATGCAGGACCTACATAATACATGTACTACATGTACATATATACATGTTCATTGTATAATTTTTAGCTATACATGTATATATTTAATTTTCAAAAAAGTTACATATAAATACTAGTACAATCTTTTACATGTATTACGGTAACCATATACGGTAACCATATACCCGCGTTTTGGTATTTGTAATTTTGAAACCACTGGGCGATAACCGCTGCTGGTGGACCAGAGGTCCCCGAGGGTAATCACAAGCCTGGTAGTCAGACTTGTCTGACACGAATTACCATAAAATTTCTAATATATTGTCGCTGAAATTTCCGATAGTTAAATTCAAAATTGATGAAAACACCAGGTTTCTTTCCTTGTAATGCACATGGTCGATATCCTCGGTGCTGGATTTGGCTTCCCTGTTCGAACGTTTTGGTTTTGAGAACTTTTCGTTTTCAACTGTTTGGGATTTTGACCTTCCAATGTTTTGGTTTAAATGCTACTGATGAGAGGTTACTCCTTGAAATATCGATATATAGCATATCCAAATTAACCGTTTATACCCGCGTTTTGGTATTTGTAATATACAAGTACAGCCAGGTAAAACATATCTCCCAAAATTTTACAATTTAATACACCCCCCCCCCCAGAAAAAAAAAGTAAGTCAATATATCATGGTATATAGGAAAAGGTTTTATATTACCATTATAGTTTTTTTATATACACCATTTCAATAAGCATTTTTATTTTCTTTCTTTTCAGATTTGAATTTACCAAGTGGAACACAGAACACAGTTGAAGAGATTTCTACATCATATATATACCTTTCAATCTTTAGATGTGACTTATCTCTGATTTCTTTCAAGTGCATGCAGATGTAGATTGCAGAGATTGGGAATAAACTAGTTCAAATATGACGAAAGGACATTTATTTGTTAAATACTTGAAAAAAAATCACTTGGTGACTTTTAATCATTCAATTTGTTTCGATTGAAAATCATTTAAAACATTATCCCTTGTAATACATACAAACTCATTGGTGGATACATTGTGCGATGGTTTGGAAAAAATTAAATAGGTACATGTTCTTGTACTTTTCTTTAATACTTTTGGTGTTTTTACTATTGTTCTTTGTTTGGAATGCTGCTGATCAAATGTTAAACCCTGAAATATGCCTATTTAGGATTTCCAAGCATTTGTTTGATTTTGTATTTCTAAATTCTTGTATACATGTGAATTAATAATGATTTATTTCATAAAAAGTCAAAACATGCCAGAGTCAACTTTACATCACTATGTCACAAAAGATCTGAAAAAGGTGATATTAATAATATTAAAGTGTTATTCTGAGCATTGTCCATGTGTTTAAATATTAGCATGTCCAGATGTTTGTTTCCTCCTTTTCAGATGTTGAATAAATATTTACATATGTTACACAAAAATTAACCACCTTTCAAGCATAAGTCAGATTTTAAATTGATATAGTACATGTACTTGATTTTTTTACATCAGTTGATAGATGCTTCTAAGCTAGCTGTCAGTAACAGTTCTCAATAGAGTTCCTCTACGTCTCATCTTTTCTTGTGTCGTTGTCATAATATACATGTACTTGTATGTCTTGGAATATCCCTTGTTGAATTTAACTTTTATCAATTTGATTTTTACTACATATATGTGTTACTTTGTGGTTTATTATATCAAGTACCGTAGTTTAACTCTGCCACATATAATACAGTTTGTGCTTGTCCAAAGCCAGGAATCTCTGTCAAAGCTTATGTTGTACTCATCCTCTTCATGTTATATGTATGTTTTCTATGTCCTGAAGTGGGTTTTCTTTGACAATTTAAGGACTTACTTTGAATGATATTTATTATATTTTTATCTGGCTGTTTTCTATTGTGGATTTTAAATTGCTGTTTATATATGTAGGTTGTGTAAAATACACTTATTATACCCCTGCTTAAAAAGTGCGTGTATATAGTGTTAGGGGTGTCTGTCCTTCCGTTACAAGTCAGGGTACCCATCTCTTATCCACTAAGCCTCCTACTATGTAAACCCCTTGATGGATTTTCATGGATCTTCCACACAATTTCTGTTACATAATGTAGATGTGCACCTCCTGTGTTTGATATTTGGGGGCAGGGCATTTATTTGTGATCTGCTGCTCACATTACAATATAATAATGTTAACAAGAAACTTTTAATCCAATAGTGACAATGCTTATGAGTGAAGCCACTGTGACCATTTTAGTTTTGAGCAAATATAAAGAGAGGGGATGGATTTACAGCCTGACACAGCTAAAACCCTTCAGTCCCTTCTTCTTTGAAGCAGGTCATAAAAGTGTTAAGATGAGATGGTGTGAACAACAAATTGTTCATTTATACATGTTATAGGTTATTTCAATTTCTTCTGAAATATCCTTAATTTCGAATCGTGCTACATATATTAAAAAAAAAAACAACTGTTCAATGATCAAACAATGCCTAGTGGGCATGGGAATTCAGATGAATATAAAGTGTGGCTTGCTGTCTGCTTGTATCATGCACTAAATGGAAAAAATCTCATTTCAAAGTAATACACATGTATTGCACTGATGGAAGTTTTGCAATGAGTTGCACTCAAAATATATAAATTATATTGTGCAAAGTCATTTTAAAAATTTAAAAAATAAGTAAATTCTTACTACATGTATACCACACCTTTGAAGATTAATCATGCAACAAAAAGGACAAGAGCCAGATGTGTTGTTGATTGATAATGATTTCACAAGTTGTCATTATTTTTTACATTTTTAAGTCTGACATTATACACAATATCCATTAATAAATGGCAAGCAGAATGTCTAAACATCATTAAAAGATCATAATACATTACGTTTTATATTAATTGTTTGACAGAAAATAGGTAAACACACAGGGTAACCTACTGTGAAAAGTGAAAAGATCGTAAAAATTTTTACATGCGGAAAGATGGGTCATTTTAGGGCAATGGAGGGGAAAATCGTTATGTCCTCATGATATTATGAAGAAAATATATTTACCTGTCAATAAATCTGCCGTTGTTCGAGCTGTCGATGCATTTCTATGCGACAATTTCATTTTTAATAAGCCCACTGTCTATTGCCGACAGCCATCCGCCATTTTCGTTACGTAAAATCGCGAGGAGTTCCACGGGAGTATTCCGAATAATAACTGATATTTTCAAGGTGCGTCTAACGACCAACGTGAAAGGTGCGTCCCATTTTATCAATAGTTATTGCTTTATCCCCAAGCAGCACGATTTCGGCAATAACCGGGAGATAAACATCAAAAAGGTGATGCAATGAACATGAAATGATGACGAAGTGGAGGAAATGGGGACACAAGGCCAATCGGGTAGGGGAGTTTTGACAGGAAAAAGGAACTTTATCAACATATCATATAAATCTGAAAAACACAGCAATTTTATATTTAGAGAAACAAAATACCCAACAAAGAAGAAAAATAGCAGATTTTGAAGACCAAGTGATATCATGGAAATTGCACAACTCAAGAGCAGACGACTCACTGCTTTTATTAGACAGTTTTGACAGTGATGAGGACGCAAAATATGAAATCCGCAAAAAACTTGCGTCACCCATTAATGTGAAAAATGCAACAGTTGATGTTACCGCAAACAAAACCTCAAGCGAGGAAATGAAGCCGACACAAAAGGTTCGCGGTGATAAACATGATAAAGATGTACCGATTCAACATAAGGATATCAAAACCGGATATCGTAACGCTGGCAACAAATCACAAAGCACGAAGGTCGCCACCACTACAAACAGCTCTTCTTTACGTAAAGGACACAAAGTAACTATCATAGGCACATCATATACAAAATTTGTCAGCAGAAACTTGCTAAAGAACCAAAGAGTTGAAATTGATAAAGTGATGAAGTATACAATAGATGAAACAAAACAGTATCTTAACAGTTCAAAAAGTGAGAAACTAAGCGATTCCGATGCAATCTTTCTACATCTTTTGTGCAATGATCTAGAGCAAAGGAGTGCAGAACAGTGTACTGCAGAATTAATTGATATTATCGACAATATCAAAGGAAAGTGCCCGAAATCAAAAGTGATCGTCTCACTTAGTTTGCCAAGAAAATCAAACGAATTCAACAGAAAAGTGGAAAAAATGAACATACTTATCAAAGAAGAGTTACACAAGAGAGGGCAAATAACAACAGTGTGTGACAACAGTAATCTCTTTTATCGCGGAAGGGCAGCATATGGCGTCTTGAATAGTGACAAACATCTCAGCAGAAATGGAACATTGAAGTTTAGTGCAAACATTCGCCAAACTCTGAGGGAAGCGTTACAACTTAATGAATATAAGGACCAACATCGAGTTAATGACAGAAACAGTTATGAGGTGTCAAGATACAACTACCAGTGGGGAAGAAGACAATGGTATTAAAATAGTAGTTCCAAAATGACAATTAAACATTGTAAATATTTAAAGATAGGCAGTTGGAATGTACATGGTTTGAAATCTAAAATTTTTGATAAGACATAAGATAATGCATTTTTGAATGAAATAGAACAGTATGATTTATTCGGCATGATAGAAACAAAAATAAGCCATGATGATATTTTAGTTTTTGAAAATTAAAAAACATTTAATGTTTTTCGACCCTTAGAAGAAGGGTTTCCAACTTCGGGAGGCATTTCGATTTTATATAAACCATATTTAGAAGCTGGTATTTCTTTCATGAAAACAAAATCCAGTGAGATACAATGGATTAAGTTATCCAAGGAATTTTTAAGATTTGATAGAGATGTATTTTTGTGCTTCATATATTTGCCACCATCAAATTCGGCATTTTCAATTAGACATAATTTAGATATAATGAGCAGTTTAGAACATGATTTGTTGATTTTTAGTAATAAGGGTGAAATTGTAATATGCGGTGACACAAACGCAAGAACTGGTAGAGAGCTAGATACACTTGATAATGATAATATCAGTGGACTTTGCTGTTGAAAAGTTAAATAAGAACTTTCATGAAGCTTGTGAAAAGTCTCTGAAAAAGAAAAGAGCGACACATAAAGGAACATCTAAGACAAATATATAAAAAAAACATGAATGGTTTGATAATGATCTCTTCATGATGAAGAGAGAATTGATCAGAAAAAGTGAGCAATACGCTAAAAACCCAAAAGATCCATCAATTAGGGGATCTTTCTTCAAATATAGAAAAATGTTTAGTAAAGCTTGTAAGAAAAAATGTAAAGATTTCAAGTCACAAATTATTGAGCAGTTAAACAACTTGTACGACAAAGATCCTAATTCTTACTGAGCATTGTGTAACAAGCTGAAGGAAGATAAAAAATCTGACCCTAGTGAACAAATCTCAGATATGGACTGGGTTCAATATTTCATAGAACTGTTGAGTGCAAAGAGTGCATTTAAATCCACAAATGATCTTTATACTAGACTTCTAGATACTATTGCTTCTCAGAAAACATTCTCTGATTTGGATTTTAGATTTACAGAAAAAGAAGTCTTATCGGGAATAAAAAGTTTAAAAATAAAAAATCAGCAGGTCTTGATCAAATAACAAGTTATCGCACGGAAACCAAATGTCCCCAGACGACGACGACGACGACATCGCCATAACATTATACGATCGCAAAAATTTTGCGGTCGTATAAAAAATGAGATGTTAAGATATAGCTGTAACTTTACATTACCATGTATTGTAAAATTGTTTAATTTAATATTATCAAAGGGATGTTACCCAAAAGAATGGAAAAAGAGTTTTATAAGACCAATTTTTAAAGGTGGAAAACAACTTGATCCATCAAATTATAGAGGTGCTGCTATTATGTCATGTCTTGCTAAGTTATTTAGTTTTTTTGTTAAACGAGAGATTACAAAAATATCTAGATGTCAATAACATCATTGACTGTACTCAAATTGGTTTTCAGCCTAAGGCAAGAACTGTAGACCATATGTTTGTTTTACGTACTATTATTGAGAAATATACACAGAATAGGTCAAAACTTTATACATGTTTTGTCGATTTTGCAAAAGCATTTGATACCATCTTACATCCTATGCTCTTTTACAAGATTTGTAAATTAGGTATAAATGGAAATTTTTTCAATATTTTGAAAGATATGTACTCAAAAAATGAAGTCAATATTAAAATTGGAAATAGACTCACAGAGAGTATTAACCCAGAAATCGGTGTTCGTCAGTATTAACCCAGAAATCGGTGTTCGTCAGGGTGATAATATCAGACCTAACTTATTTAAGGTGTATATTAATGACCTACCCACATTTTTAAAGGGTAGCACAGATGGCATTAGTATTAATAATAAATTGTCTTTTATATGCAGACGATTTGATTTTATTGTCAACATCGGAAAAAGGTTTACAAGAATGAGTGAGTTGGTGTTTTACGCCCGTGCAACGCTATATAGGTTATTTACAGGCGATGAACATGAAAAGGGTGATAAAATGAACATGAAATGATGATGATAAATGAAATATGGGGTGGGAAACAAAGGACCGGTAAATTTTGAAGAACCACAGGAAAAGGGGAGAGGTGGGTAGGGGCGGAAAATTTAGCCTATGTGGTGCACTACTTGGAGGTCCACAAAGGGGTCTTTTACGTGCATGAAGCGTGGCACTCTCCACACACGTTGGCCCACTATGGTCGGCGGTCAGGGTTTCCGTATTATAGACCTGACAAACCCCGCGGACGAGGGCCACCCTATTCAGCCACCTAGGGTACACACTTGGTCGCTCTGTGGGCTGAGCACTGACCCGACGTCAGAATCCCAAGACCCTTAGTCGCCTCTTACGACAAGCTAGGCTATGCTGCGGGCCTTTTCGCCACCCGGGCCCCGCACGGGACTTTACAAAAATGTCTCAATAAGTTAGATATATATTGTAAAGAAAATGGGCTGATTGTTAACATTAAAAAGACAAAAATTTTAGTGTTTTGTAAAAGTGGAAAAGTGTCTAATTTAAAATTTTATCATGACAACAAAGAAATAGAACATACCAAAAGTTATAAATATCTTGGAATAGTTTTTACTACTAGTGGTACGTTTACTCATTGTCAAGCTGATTTGTACAAACGTACATTAAAAGCACAGTTTAAGATGTTAAAAGGTTTTGGAAGTGTTAAACCAAAACCGAACACTCTTTTACATCTTTTTGACCATATGATAAAACCTATTTTACTTTATGGTTCTGCAATTTGGGGAACAATTAATTCAGTTCAACAACAAAAGAGGCTTGGTGTACCAGTGCCTTAGCTTCTCTGTACAGAGAACCCTACTACAGGAGAAAAAGTGCGGGTTGAGTCACATATCAACAAAATCCACCTGACCATGGATCAATTTAGGTTTTCATGCCGCCTGTGCATGTTCCGTTGTGACAAACGGTCCGACTTCTCGTCACATTGGATTAACTTTAAACCACATGAGAACCAGAGGGAAGGAAAGAAGCAGAGGTACCAATGGGGTATCCGAATGTCAAAAGTCCGAAAGGGCAGAGACTAAACCAGTAAACACAAACAAGAACGGGACAAAAACAGACAACACGTAAAACATGGAAACACAAAACAACTGAATATCAATCAACAACGCGAACTCCAGTCGAAACAAGAGTGAACTCAGGTGCTCCGGAAGAGTAAGCAGTTCCTGCTTGCTATAGCACACCCGTCGCGTTGCCAATAGTCCATTCAGCGTGTCAAATCCAGTAAAGGAAGACAAAACAACACACTATGACAAACCAACATCTGCACTCATCTGAGAGATCGAAATCCCATATTTGTCTATAAGTGCATGATGTCTTCCGTAAAATTTCTTGAGTGAAGACAGCAACCGAGGAGCAACATAACCCTGTGTGAGCAATTTTTTGCGTCAGACATGTCGCTCTGCTAAGGAAATCGATGTAAGTCCCGCACGCTCTGGGAAGCTCCTATAGTGGTGACCCCAGTTACATGGAATTTAACAACACCCCATATGTCATCACCCTTGGTAGAGACTATGTCCAGTGGACCCCAGAGATGAGCTCCGCCCGCTGGACTAGTCGTAGCAGAACATCAGCTAGTTCTAGAACTCCTAACACCAATGTTCGTACCGCCTCCACCTTGAGTAATCCACGTGCTACTGTACTAGTTCCATGGAGTCCAACCCGTCCGTCCATAAATTCATTGTCTTCCCATACTATTACGCAACCAGAATACCTCTCAACACCAATTACACCTGCCGCTACACCATATCTTCAGTACTTGCCTATGGGTCCACCCATGACACCCTCCATGTTAACCCAACCAGTCTCCATAGAAACATCTATCAATTCTACATCAGATCAACCTCGCCGTACCTCAACACCGGTCTCAGAAACTTTTAACTAGCATGGAATCGCTGAGCTCTCCCGTCAGACGCGTCATAACAGCTGATGCCCAGGAGGATCTTCTACCTGACCTCATGGGATTAGAGACTACATTCACAATACCAGAGGCACCATGTCATTACAACAATAACATTATCAACAAGGTTAATGACAACAACAACGACAGTAGTAATATCAACAAGGGTAATGATAATAACAACAACACCAGTCAACAAATCCTCGACACTATGGAGCAAATACTACTCAACCAACAAAATCACAGTAATCTCTTACAGGACTTAACATCAGCTATTTGTTGCCTCAGGGGTCAGGTTAGGCAGCAAGAGCGCACTTTAAGCAGGCAACAGAGAGCCATAGACCGTCTTAATCAAGGATTCAATGTTCGTAGTACAGGTACTGCACGTCGATGCATTCCTTACTGTAAAGGCAAAGCCCCAAAGACACAGATGAAGTCAGTCGTCAAGAAACTAGACCAGTAACTTTTTTGGACTTAAATTTTAGGGCATATTGTAAACTTGTTTTAAAAAAAAAAAATAGGTAAAGTAAAAATTTTAGGGGTTAATTCTAAATATTTAAGAGTAAATTTTATAGTGGAAAATTTTTGAATGAAATTGTTTAAATCAAATTTGTATTTTTTTTTTTTTAGCTTTAAAAATTAGAGGTCCCGTGCGGGGCCCGGGAGGCGAATAGGACCGCAGCAGCGCTAAGCTTGTCGGTAAAAGTCCACTAAAGAGCGCTCAGAAACCTGACATCGGAGTCAGGCCGCTTTGCCCACAAAGCGACTGGGATGTGTGCCCCAGGTGGTTGAATGGGGCAGCCCTAACATCGAGATATGCGGGGTCGTCAGGCGATAATGCGGAAAACCTGACCGCAAACCATAGTGGTGCACCGTGTTGGGGAAAAATGTCACGTTCCTCGCACGTTAAAGAACCCTGCTGCAGGTCTCGGTTAGAGTAGGACCCGTAGGATCCCCATGCAGGAGGCAAAATTTTCCGTCCCTACCCATCACTCCTTTTTCCAGTGGCAGTCAAAACTCTCCTACCCGATTGGCCGTGTGTCCCTATTTCCTCCACTTCATCATCATTTCATGTTCATTGTATCACCATTTTCATGTTCATCTCCAGGATATAGCCGAAATCGTGCTGCTTGGGAGTAAAGCAATAACTAACTAACTAACTAACTAACTAAAAATTAGAGAATTTAGAAAATTTCTTGGTATACTCAAGTAATTCGACCTCTGTCTTAACGTAAAATTGTGCAGAATATAATACTTCCATATACAGTTCATTTCCTCACATATATCATGTTGTTGTCAGGTGCTTCCTTGTTGTCCATATCTGAAAGTGAAAAGTACATAATGTTAAAGCAATTTTTTTAAAGTAAGATTTGTTTTTATGTGATTTGTATACATGTATATTTATTCATTCCAAATACAGACACATCTTATTACATGAAACTTAAACACATTATAATTAGTAAACTTACCCATCAGTGTCAGATTATAAATACATGTAGGTAGATCTCGTTGGTATCTTAACTAGTAGTAATATGTACATGTTTAGTCAGGTGCAGCAATGTAAGTTGTAACTGAAATAGAAAAATTTTATGATTACATGATTATGTCATATTTTTTAATGAGTATAGAATGTTTTATATATTTGCGGGACGCAAATAATAAAAAAAAAAGGGGGGGGGTAAAATGTTAGGAGTGACTTTGCTCGTATTAGTATGTTATTGTGGAATGAGAGTTCATGCATTACTATTTTGCCAAGTTTGTATACATGTGTGTAATGAATTATGTTTGTAACTTGTAAATTGTTGAATTACTTATTGATAGGAATTGTAAATGATAGCCAAGTTCAAATGGAATAGTAATTATATATATTTATTAAAGACATTTTATATATTCATAGTTCAATGTTGGAAATTGAATGTAAACAAAGTATACCATGCAGATCGTCTGCTGAATGCCATGTGGTTTCCATGTGCTTTCTAACTTCTATGGCATGTATGTCACTTATAAGTTGTGGTTTTCGTACGATTGTTGTTATAATTGCCGTATGATGTAAATAAATTATACCTGTATGTTCATCTTCACATGTAGAAGTAATTGTCCGTCAGATTTTCACGTATTACGAATGTTTTCCCAAGTATTTCTCCAGCCGATTTTATAAGCACCTGTCCATTTTCATGAATGAAGTAACACATGCGCAATGATTGATTTTTCCTTCCGATCATCGATAATTGATATTTAGTACGATGTTCATTGTTTTCACACTATTATATGTATTTAACTTAAATCCATAGTCATATCCTTCAATCACTGTCCACTTTGTAGTTGATGTTAACGTCTATTTTTCTCGGAATTGTTCATAGTCGACCGCAAGCATTTCTACTTTCACTTTTGATTTTATTGTTGTATGTAAATTAGTTGCGCAGATAATCGAATCGTCTTTGATACCAAGAATATTGTAATTTTTTTTTTTTATTTTCCACTATTAGAAATTGTGAAATTATTGTAGTTTTACTTAATTATTAATAAGATAATTTATTATATTTATTTTATATTAATGTAAATTAATTTTGTAAACTTGTTGGGTCCATCCAACAATTCAACCTTCCAACGTCCAACTTTGTGGGATTTTAGTTCAAGTGACGTAATTTTACGCTGTAAGTCAGTCTTGCTTAGGCCAAAAAAAAAATATCATTAGCTTCTCAGGCCCCGCCGCGTCTCCCTAAAACCCGCCGCATTCGTTGTTTTTTTATCATATATAAAAAAAAAATAAAAATCGGCAGTTCCGCGTCCCGCCCGGAAATTTTTCGCGTCTGTTTCCGTTACCGGTAGAATTTATGATTGCGATCTTAATCAGCGAAACGTTTTCATGAACACGCTTTAGCACGTTGCGTGGTGATTTAAATCTACATAGTTTTTTTACTTCCGCCTCATGGCATCGTCTTTGGTGTCATGTCAAGTCCTCTCGGGAGGAAAAACAATAATACCGTGGACAATTCATTGCGATTATATGACAGAGAGTACGCTTGGGGATTTGTTAAATTCAATTAAAGCCGACAATGCAGCAGCCTTGCAAAAAAAAAAAAAAAAAGGAGCCGCCCTGCCTCGTCAAAAAAATTTAAAAATGGAGAAGCAACAATTTTTTTAAGAAAAAAACAAAGAAAATAAAAAAAGGTTCCTCCCTGCCTCATCAAAAAATTTGAAAAGTGGCCTGAGAAGCTAATGATTTTTTTTATGTGGCCTTAAACTTTTGGCTTGAACAGTTAGTATTTTTTGTAGAGATATTTTATCTACATATTTATGGTTAAATTTTTGATACGTTTTCGTCAGAAAACGTTTTATTTCACGTTCTAAAGTAATTTTTGTAAAGCGGACTCTTAGGAGCCGGTTTCCTAACTTTTGATTATTTGCTTTGGCAGTAGATCTAGTTAATAATTTCACTTATTTTTATTTAAATTTGCATTTGCAGGCAAAGCTTTAGGTTAAATTGTTAAAGTGTTAAATTGTTCTAGTTAATAGTTCATAGTTCATTGAACTTGTGCGCTTTGCCGTTCTCAATAAAACTTCATTTTTTTATAAATAGGAATAAATAGGAATCTTTGGCTTTAGGAATAATTTCTTTAAGGAAAAGAAATTATTTAAACACATGGAATAGTTGAAGGACAACATTCTATGAAATAAAATATAGAAATATAATAGAAAGGATCTATATTATTCTTAACATTGTCCCGTGCGGGGCCCGGGTGGCGAATAGGCCCGCAGCAGAGCCTAGCTTGTCGTAAGAGGCGACTAAGGGTCTTGGGATTCTGACGTCGGGTCAGTGCTCAGCCCACAGAGCGACCAAGTGTGTACCCTAGGTGGCTGAATAGGGTAGCCCTCGTCCGCGGGGGTTGTCAGGTCTATAATACGGAAACCCTGACCGCCGACCATAGTGGGCCAACGTGTGTGAAAAGTGCCACGCTTCATGCACGTAAAAGACCCCTTTGTGGACCGCCAAGTAGTGCACCACATAGGCTAAATTTTCCGCCCCTACCCACCTCTCCCCTTTTCCTGTGGTTCTTCAAAATTAACCGGTCCTTTGTGTCCCACCCCATTCCCATATTTCATTTATCATCATCAATTCATGTTCATCGCCTGTAAATGACCTATGTAGTGTTGCACGGGCGTAAAACACCAACTCACTCACTATTCTTAACATTTCTTTGTTTTTTTATTAAAAACCCTTTTGTCAGGGAAGGACTCTGACAAAACATTCCTGAAATTGTTAAACTATATTTTCTAAATTATTTTTTCAATAAAGCAGGACTCAGGTATTTTTCACACACTTATAATTTCCAATAATTTCTTAAAATTGTACCCTGATTAATGTCTGTTTACTTCATGGTCATGGAGTCCATGAATTTTTAACTTATACATGTATTTTACATGTTTGTTTGTTAGATTCTTGTCACATCATATAACATATATGATAAAATTGTTATACTGTTAAATTGCAGTTTAAAGTCATAAATAATTGTTTAGAAAATTGAAATATGGTCTCAGTTACTTTATCTCAAGCCTCTTCCCATTGAAGTAAAAATACAATTGCAAACTAGCACAATTTACATAGTACTCCGCTTCCTCGCTACAGTATAATTGCAAATCCGTTCTAACAACGCTCTCCCTTGGACTTTCGTTCCAAATCTACCTCTGCTATTCCCAAACGTGACAAAAGTACTTGGTTAAATTCAGCTATTTCGATCGGGTTAGACATTATTGATATGAAAAAACTGTGATAAGCTAAGAAATAATGTTTAAACGTGATTTGTATATAAACACGAACAGATTCCAGGTCCCCCGCCCGTTGAACGTTATATTGTTGAAGGGGCATAACTCCAATAATAATGTGTTATTAGATAGAAATTGTTGAATTTCTTAAAATTGTACCCTGATTACCGGTAGTTTCTAAGAAAAGTGTTACGAAAAAATTACCATTGAGCCTATGGGAGAAAAAATGACTAAGTCGTTAAACAGGAAGTAGATGTCAGACTGACCTGAAAATCACTTACACCTTAGGGGACCCCTATAGGAGTCTGCATACAAAATTTCAGAACCCTAGGATTAGTAGTTACTGAGAAAAGTGTTACGAAAAATTTACCATTGAGCCTATGGGAGAAAAAATGACTTAGTCGTTAAACAGGAAGTAGATGTCAGACTGACCTGAAAATCACTTACACCTTGGGGGACCCATATAGGAGTCTGCATACAAAATTTCAGAACCCTAGGATTAGTAGTTACTGAGAAAAGTGTTACGAAAAAATTACCATTGAGCCTATGGGAGAAAAAATGACTTAGTCGTTAAACAGGAAGTAGATGTCAGACTGACCTGAAAATCACTTACACCTTGGGGGACCCATATAGGAGTCTGCATACAAAATTTCAGAACCCTAGGATTAGTAGTTACTGAGAAAAGTGTTACGAAAAATTTACCATTGAGCCTATGGGAGAAAAAATGACTAAGTCGTTAAACAGGAAGTAGATGTCAGACTGACCTGGAAATCACTTACACCTTGGGGGACCCCTATAGGAGTCTGCATACAAAATTTCAGAACCCTAGGATTAGTAGTTACTGAGAAAAGTGTTACGAAATAAAGTGTGACGGACGCACGGACGGACACCGGCATTTCCAAGTCCCCGCTCCGCGTTGCGGCGGGGGACAATAAGTGAAAAATTTCTAAAGATCTATGATTTCTTGAAAATTGGAAAAAATCAGGACTAAAAATAGAAAATGAAAATTAACAAAAGCTTGCAAATGAAATTTCCAAAATGATTGTGATATTTATCAAATATAAAAAAAAAAAATCAATTTCTGAGACTTAAACGTATTTGCAGCAAAGAGGATGATTTTAAAGTTCAAAGCAGCACTATGAAGTCATTCTTTGTCAAAAGGGGATATCCAAACAACATCTTGGATAAAGCTATCGACTCAGTTTCCCGGGTGACACGATCCAAGGCTTTGGAGCCCAGGTCAAGACGCAAGAATGACCGTATACCTTTGGTACTTACATACCACCCTCATAACATCGTTATACGGAACATTCTGTTGCGCAATTTCAAGTCCATCGTCTTGAAGGACGAACACATGTCGACAGTGTTCGACTCGCCACCCCTGACTGCTTTTCGCAAAGGTAAGAGTTTGAGGCAACATCTTGTCTCCAGTTCATTTGACAAATCCAAGAGACGTCATCGCTCCGACTTTTCAGGCACCAGGGGTTGTGGTCGATCAATCTGTGTCACATGTCCTTTTACCTGGGAGACTGAAGAGATAGTTGGCCCCTCCAACACCTTCAAGTTGAAGAACGGTTACACCTGCATCTCCGAAAATGTCATTTACGCTATCCGCTGTGCCAAGTGCCTTAAAATTTACGTAGGAGAAACTTGTCGTCGATGCTGAACACAGGAGAAGTGTTCTCAAATGCGACGACTGCCCAGTCGGCCAGCACTTTTCATTGCCAAACCATGGTGTCAAGGATATGCAGGTGACCGTTCTCCTTGAAACATGCACCGGCGAAAAACAAAGACAGTTCCTTGAGCAAAGAATAATCAACTTTTTAGGCACTTTTCAACCCTTTGGTATGAATGTAAAAAGACAGACCTTTTCTTAATATATATAAATTAGTCATCAAGTTCAGGATTAAAATACCACGTGATGTTCTTTGAGTCAATTTTATGTCATTCTGTGTTCGTCAGTCGATGTGTGAACATCTTTCTACTTTATAGCCCCTGAAGAAGGACGTTATGTCCGAAAATTTGGGCACTCTTGTTTTATTTGTTTTAAAGGTTTTATTTCTTTATATTTCTTATTTAGTTTTTACCTTTTAAATGTGGCTTCACCATCCATTTATTTATCTATTTTATTTATACACAAGCCACAGTGCAACATATTTTATTTAAAAAAAACATAGATTACAGCTTTCACTCCCGTGCGGGGCCCGGGTGGCGAATAGGCCCGCAGCAGAGCCTAGCTTGTCGTAAGAGGCGACTAAGGGTCTTGGGATTCTGACGTCGGGTCAGTGCTCCGCCCACAGAGCGACCAAGTGTGTACCCTAGGTGGCTGAATAGGGTGGCCCTCGTCCGCGGGGGTTGTCAGGTCTATAATACGGAAACCCTGACCGCCGACCATAGTGGGCCAACGTGTGTGGAGAGTGCCACGCTTCATGCACGCAATAGACCCCTTTGTGGACCGCCAAGTAGTGCACCACATAGGCTAAATTTTCCGCCCCTACCCACCTCTCTCCTTTTCCTGTGGTTCTTCAAAATTTACCGGTCCTTTGTGTCCCATCCCACCCCCATATTTCATTTATCATCATCATTCCATGTTCATTGTATCATCCTTTTCATGTTCATCGCCTGTAAATAACCTATATAGCGTTGCACGGGCGTAAAACACCAACTCACTCACTCACTCAATTACAGCTTTCATTATACAATTTTGGAAAAACCAGCATAAAGAAAAGTTTTTGAAAATTCCCAATTGATTATTAAAATCAACTGTGTAAATTTCTTTTTTTCATCGAAGTTGAAAAAGCTTTTCCTAGATAAAGTAATAAGAAAACTGAAGTTTTTTTCAAAGATAATGTCTGATAATTTGGATACTATCGTTACATTTGAAAGTCTTGAAGACTTGATGCTAGTGTATGCACATATCATAGAACTTCACCAATGTCATTTTAACAAAAGTACATTTCAAATGTATTTAATGTCAAAGACAGCAAAAGAGTTTCTTAAGACATTTTGTGATGTTCTAAACATCAAGTACAAATTAGAGTTTCATTAAATAAAGAAAAGAAATGAGGAAAAGGATAAATCAAAATAAATAAAAAGTTTTAAAAAATGAAAAAATAAATAAATAATGGGAAATATAAAAAAAATGATATGATTAGAATATGTGCTTGCGAATAAAGGTAATAACAAAACTACCGAACTTGAATGATCAATCTCATAGTCCAGAGAAAATGACAAAAACGAATCAGTCATACCGGAGAATCGGTGGATCGCAATGGTCCTGACTTGGTACAGGCGTTTCAAACGATATGGTGGATTGAACCAGGTTTTATGGCGCCAAACCTCCTTCTTCCATTGCGATCTTAGGATCCGGTAATGACCATAGAACACAACATAGGTGTGAGACACAATTGGGATATTGAGGTGATCATCTCAGTACAGCAGACCAGTCAAACACCAATTAAAACAATTAACTATCATGTATTTTCAGTCAATTTTGATCTTTTCTACTAGTGGCTGATAACGAAGAAAGAATTTCTTTAGGGATCGTATGAGACGTATTTTCTTATAGCCCTGCTCCAAAAGTCGGTCAATTAATAATTTGAAAATTAAAATCGTCTCGTTTATCGTAAATTTTTGTACTGAGATGACCACCTGGGTCAAATTCGAGGTGCAAATCCCAAGAAAGACGTGAAGCAATTTGATTCGGTGGTCTCTTTAATCTCCAATTCTGGGGGATATATTGAAGGAATCCATCTACCAAAATGAAGTGTTATTGACAGAAAGGACATCATCAATATATCTGAATGTAAGATTAAATGACCTTGCCTCTTTCATCTTCTGTCCCGTGCGGGGCCCGGGTGGCGAATAGGCCCGCAGCAGAGCCTAGCTTGTCGTAAGAGGCGACTAAGGGTCTTGGGATTCTGACGTCGGGTCAGTGCTCAGCCCACAGAGCGACCAAGTGTGTACTCTAGGTGGCTGAATAGGGTAGCCCTCGTCCGCGGGGGTTGTCAGGTCTATAATACGGAAACCCTGACCGCCGACCATAGTGGGCCAACGTGTGTGAAGAGTGCCACGCTTCATGCACGTAAAAGACCCCTTTGTGGACCGCCAAGTAGTGCACCACATAGGCTAAATTTTCCGCCCCTTCCCACCTCTCCCCTTTTCCTGTGGTTCTTCAAAATTTACCGGTCCTTTGTGTCCCACCCCATTCCCATATTTCATTTATCATCATCATTTCATGTTCATTTTATCATCCTTTTCATGTTCATCGCCTGTAAATAAACTATATAGCGTTGCACGGGCGTAAAACACCAACTCACTCACACTCACTCTTTCATCTTGTTGTTCTTTACGAGTCCCTGAAGAAATTCAGTCTCGTAAGAGTATAAAAACAAATCGGCGAGGAGAGGAGCACGGTTTTGCCCATTGGAATGCCGATTTGTTGTTGAAAAATCTCTCCTCGGAAGGTGACAAATATGTTGTCAATGAGGAAATCAAGCATACTGCAAACCTGTTCCAGTGTGTAACAAATTTTTTCTTTGAAAGATGTTATGAAAAAGAATGTAGAATTATAACCCAAAACAACAAAATTCCTAGAGTTTGAAAAGGTTTTTTCGAGAAGTTTTTTTCAGGCGACATTTTAGTTTTTCGTGTGGCAAGGTAGTGTATAAACTTGAAAACTCGAACGTTTTCAAAGAGTGAACCTCAGAAAATGATCTAGAATAAAAATGATCTAACAAATCTTTTGAGGTCTTCAAAATCCACATATGGTTAATTCCACTACGAGTAAGTGAGTTTTGTCGCCAATCTTTTGAAAATTTTAAACATCTGGTTGACTGTAAAATAAAGAAAAAAAATCAAAATTAATTAACAAAATCAAACTTTGGTATTTTTTTTTAAACAGAATTTACCAAAAAAAATATTAATTGTATATCTTTTCTATGAAGGAGTCATTGGGTTCAAAGGGCAGCGCCCTAGGGCTACACTGAAGACTGCTTTTTATCTTACGTTAAGGATTTTAAATTTCTGTAGGTTTATAACAATTGTGTCACGTATACTTATTTCACATCTCATTGTCGTCTTTTTTAAGTTGTTTTCAATAGTAATTATGTGTTCTATTAGTTATTTCACAAAACATTTCTTTTATGATTGTCGCTTAGGTTTCTTTTTTCTTAGCCTTGGCTACGCTTATTCAAAAAGTAGTTGGTGGAGACTTGTCGCAAGGCAGACAAAGATGCCAGCCAACATGCATCTCAAGTTTTTCACATGTGGACCTTTCTAAAAGAGAACAACCAGAGGCGTAGCTTAACTGAAATAATAGATAAAACCAGATTGCAATCTACTTGGTTTTCTCATTCATTAAAGACAATGAAACCAGGCACAGTAAATAGCCACTTGTCCTCCTATGTTCTTTTTATGGACTTTTAACAGCAACTATGGGAAATTCTGATCAACAAGTGAAATGTTTAAACTGCAAAGCTGTTGCTAAAAGCTTACAAGGAGCTCTATGAAAAGACCTGCAGAAAAGAAAAGTTAAAGTTCAATCAGCAGATATAGGTATTACAAAATCATGCACTATTTGTTTCAATTCAATTTAGGAAGTCATTGCCTATTAAAATCTCATAAGCGTCAGTTTGTTCGTCCCGTGCGGGGCCCGGGCGGCGAATAGGCCCGCAGCAGAGCCTAGCTTGCCGTAAGAGGCGACTAAGGGTCTTGGGATTCTGAGATCGGGTCAGTGCTCAGCCCACAGAGCGACCAAGTGTGTACCCTAGGTGGCTGAATAGGGTAGCCCTCGTCCGCGGGGGTTGTCGGGTCTATAATACGGAAACCCTGACCGCCGACCATAGTGGGCCAACGTGTGTGAAGAGTGCCACGCTTCATGCACGTAAAAGATCCCTTTGTGGACCGCCAAGTAGTGCACCACATAGGCTAAATTTTCCGCCCCTACCCACCTCTCCCCTTTTCCTGTGGTTCTTCAAAATTAACCGGTCCTTTGTGTCCCACCCCATCCCCATATTTCATTTATCATCACCATTTCATGTTCATTTTATCATCCTTTTCATGTTCATCGCCTGTAGATAACCTATATAGCGTTGCACGGGCGTAAAACACCAACTCACTCACTCACACTCACGTCAGTTTGTTCCATGTGGTCTTCGTTGTTTGTCCAACATATTTTCAAAACTTTTTGTTTTCGTTTTATCTGCGAGCGAGAATCTGGAGTCTTTCTTGGCTCTGGTGGCTAGGGCGGACATCTGAAGGTAGTCGCCTGCACCAAGTATGATGACATCAGCGTAGACGTTGGGTCAGTTCCATGAAACTCTGTATATTTTACCCACCTGGACTCTGCCTTCGGTAGCGATGTGAACCTTTTGGCGCACCATCACACTGCCGCAGCTGACAAACCGGACTGCAAAGTCACCCGGCTTTCTGGTCATGGCTCTCAGGGACATCTTTATGGAAAATTTCGAGTTTTATGAATTGAAGATTTGTAAAACTGATATCGTGTTCAAAGTTCGTGCATCCTTATTTGAAGAATGCTACGAAAGAGACCCGCCCAATGCAGAATTTGCAATTTCATTGGATAGCAGGTAATATTACCACGTGAGCGGACGTGTCAACTGAATATGAATCTCAATATCGGTACTTTGGCGCCATACTGTCTGACCCCACACCTGTTCGTTTTGCTACCGTGAGAATATTTGTACCTGTACAACAATATGTAATGCGAAATTGAAGATAAAAATTATAATAAAAAAAAACAAAGTAAAAACCAAACGTTGATAACAATTGAAATAAGAAGCAGAGGTACCAATGGGGTAAGTCCGAAAGGGCAGAGACAAAACCAGTAAACACCAACAAGACAAAACAACGGGACAAAACAGACAACATGTAAAACATGGAAACTCAAAACAACTGAATATCATCAACAATGCGAACTCCAGTCGAAACAACGTTACAAGAGTGAACTCAGGTGCTCTGGAAGAGTAAGCAGTTCCTGCTTGCTATAGCACACCCGTCGCGGTGACAAGACAAATACATGTGCATGGTCTTTCTTTTGATGCTCATTATATTTCATAAAGTGAATAGTCACATGATAATAAAAACAAAGGTATCTACATGTACAAATACCTAAAATATAGTTAGAAAAGGTTCTGAGTACTTCGGTATTTTACATTTTAAAATGTTTGATTTTACAGTCCATTCTAAGTTTATTAAACCTATTCTGCAGTTGAAAAATACATAGAAAACCTTCGATTTTCGTGAAATATCTGAACATGTAAATGTAGCAGATTTTTTTTTGTAGTCAGTTTTTTTTTATTAAATTTTTATATGTTAATCGTATGCTTCAAGCCACTCTTATGTTCATAGACATGGTGGTATTTACATGCATATGTTTATGTTAGTTGTATCAATTTATAATTTATTAGTTAGTTAGTTAGTTATTGCTTTACTCCCAAGCAGCACGATTTCGGCTATATCCGGGAGATGAACATGAAAGTGGTGATACAATGAACATGACATGATGATGAAGTGGAGGAAATGGGGACACAAGGCCAATCGGTTAGGAGAGTTATGACTGCCACTGGAAAGAGGAGTGATGGGTAGGGACGGGAAATTTAGCCTCCTGCATGGGGATCCTACGGGTCCTACTCTTACCGAGACCTGCAGCAGGGTTCTTTAACGTACGAGGAACGTGGCATTTTTCCCAACACGGTGCACCACTATGGTTTGCGGTCAGGTTTTCCGCATTATCGCCTGACGACCACGCATCTTTCGATGTCAGGGCTGCCTCATTCAACCACCTGGGGCACACATCCCAGTCGCTTTGTGGCCAAAGCGGCCTGACCCGATGTCAGGTTTCTGAGCGCTCTTTAGTGGACTTTTACCGACAAGCTTAGCGCTGCTGCGGGCCTATTCGCCACCCGGAACCCGCACGGGTATTTATAATTAAACTAGCCTTTCAATTAACAAAAGAGAAATGTAGGGAATGCCCCTATTTTAAATCATTTAATTAGGTTTATTGCAAATTACCTTTTCATCTTATAATTTGATTGAAGAATGTATCCATGTTTAAAGAAAAGAAAAACAAGGCTTTTGTTATTTGATCAGTTAAATTATCTACATGTTTTTTGTACTTATTATAGATAAAATTTTAATTAAACGAATTAAAATGCTAATAATATTTGTTTTAGGAATTTTTATAGGGTTGCGTTAGAATTACATATGGTAATATGATACTATAAAAAAATCTTTAATTTATTTTATATTTGTTATGTTACATTTTGCTTCATGTATGATTTTCAAAATGTTTATCTAATACACAAACAAGTGGCAACCTGTGGTGTCATATTCATTTCATTGGGTGACAACTTTAACATTATACAACGTAATACAGGTAAATAAAAACTGATAATACAGCAGTTTTCTTAGGTACAAATATTCTTCCATTCTTATAATGTTGAAAATATTTTTTTTTTTTAGATTGTTCAAAATTCGATAAATAAAGAAATATTTTATTATTTATTAAAACGATTCTACCACACACAAAAATAATAAGTAAATAAAAAAAAACATAAAAAAAACGGCAAAACACAATTATTTATATGTAGGGAAAATCACAAAAATGGTATCAAACTATAAAGTCATAGACAAGTAAGCAATCCAGGCCTACTAAACATGTCCCCCCCCAAAAGAGATTTAAAAAAAAAAATTGAATCGCCGTAAAAATCACAGTTGATAGAATTTCTGCTAAGATTGAGACGCCGTTCAATACATATTGTAAAACATGAAATAAAAAAAAGAGATCTTGTGGTACCATGCCTTATGCGGTGTTTTACCGACTATTGCTAGCGCGGAAAATCTGTAGACCGTTAATAAAATAAAAACGGTATATGAGTTTTAACAAAGAAAAGGGCAATAGCATGATAAAATTGCAGAAAACCGCATAATCTTTCTCTGTTGTCTACCATTTTCTCCTACATTGCATTTTCTTTGTTCAAAACCAGTTTTCTTATTTCAAGCGGAAGTATTCAAGGCTACAAATCTTTTTTACTTAAAGAAAATGTAGGGTATATTTTTGTTTTGTTTCTGAATCACACAACTTATGAACGCCTAGATAAAATTTCGCGCATTTACACAGACAATAAAGTTTAGTAAGTTAGAAGAACGCGACACAAACTACAATTTAAACGTCATATTAAAAATTCCACATCGGAAAACATTCAGTAGCTTCACGCTGCTCGCTGTTTTGCTTTGCCCTGGATAGAAAATCAACTACTTATGATTGAAGCCCAATCATCAAGGGCATGCCATCTTCTTGACAAAAAATATTTAAAATAAATTCGACGAATACAAACACCGGAATATGAAAAGAAGCCGATTTAGGGGAAACCTTACAAGTTTCGAAAAACTTAATTCAACATTACCGAGTAAAATTGGTTTCAGAGGCATAACTTTTAACGCCTTTAACTTGGAAAAAAAATGCAGAAGACATACATGTACGAACATATTCTACGAACAGCATAAAGGTTTTACCAGGAAGAGAAAATCGATCTTTGCATTTGCTAAAATTGTATTTACATGTACATGAGCAAAATTAATTTAAAATCATACTAGTATTTTACAAATAAATATTTTCATCTGCGTAAAAGGAAAGCGTAAAATAGAAAGATCGTACTGTTTTGACAGAAAACTTAGATCAGGCTTATTGAGGGATATTGCTTGTTTTGTTCGTGGAATACAGGACTAGTAAAAATATTACGAAATGGGATATAAATCCATCCCCTGCTCAACAACCTCCTAAGATATAGAAGGCAGCGCTTATAAAGAGTATCATATGTTTCTATATCATCTAACGAAAGCAAGACCTGCCTAATTGCTACTGGAGTCCCATGATCTTTTCTTTTTTAGCTCACCTGGCCAAAGGCCATGTGAGCTATTGCCATCACTTGGCGTCCGTCGTCGTCGTCCGTCGTCGTCGTTAACTTTTCTTCAAACTTCTTCTCCTCTGAAACGGCTGCACAGATTCAAACCAAATTTGGTCTGGTGGTACTTTAGGGTATGCCCCACAGAACTGATGTGGGGATTTTTGATTCGTCGAAAAACATGGCCGCCGTTGCTAAAAATAGACCAGGGGGGTCAGACTACTGTTTTTGGCTTGTAAATCAAAAAGTATAAGAGATAGATGAAATCTGATGCCACGCTACTGCTTCAGCATCAAAAGCTCTACAAAAGTCTCCATTGAGTCGAAGTTGTCAGATGACCCCTTATGGGAGTTACGGCCCCTTAAAGATGAAAAATAGCATTTTTTCATGTTTTTGGCCTGTGGAATGAAAACTATTGCAGATAGAGAAGCTGTTGCTTGCTTAAATGTTCAGCTCATTTAGCTCTACAAAAGTCTCCATAGGGTCAAAGTTGTCAGATGACCCCTTATAGGGGTTATGGCCCCTTAAAGGCAAAAAATAGAGTTTTTGGCCTATAGAATGAAAACTATTGCAGATAGAGAAAAGCTGTTGCTTGCTTAAATGTTCAGCTCATTTAGCTCTACAAAAGTCTCCATAGGGTCAAAGTTGTCAGATGACCCCTTATAGGGGTTACAGCCCCTTAAAGGCAAAAAATAGTGTTATTGGCCTATGGAATGAAAACTATTGCAGATAGAGAAAAGTTGTTGCTTGCTTAAATGTTCAGCTCATTTAGCTCTACAAAAGTCTTTTCAGGGTCGAAGTTGTCAGATGACCCCTTTAAGGGGTTATGGCCCCTTAAAGGCAAAAAATAGAGTTTTTGGCCTATAAAATGAAAACTATTGCAGATAGAGAAAAGCTTTTTATTGCTTAAACATTCAGCTCATTTAGCTATACGAAAGTCTTCAAAGGGTTGACATTAAGACCAGGTGAGCGATTCAGGCTCCTGGGAGCCTCTTGTTTCAGAATGCTATGTGTTTTGGGGGGAAAAGCCGGAATTTTTACTAGCGGAAATTGAGTTTAGCCATAACTTCTATCACATGAAAAAGCAAAATTAACGAATAAATGATTTTCTGTCTATTTATATATTTCTTTACTAGTATTTAGTTATTTAATATATTTATTATTTTTCATTTCAAAACTAACACTATATAATTTATATATAATTTTTTCACCTGTACTTGTTTAATGTCAACGGTTGAACTCACGGTTGAATTTGAAATTCACCGGAAATATTTGACGCATCTGTAAATTGTGCTGTTATTTGACACCAACAAGATGTGGGGCATATAAACTGAGATTGCAAGTAAATAAATTATTAAAAGTCAATCATGGGCAGAGTAGACGATCGCGTGAGGTGTTTTACGCCCGTGCAACGCTATATAGGTTATATACAGGCGATGAACATGAAAAGGATGATACAATGAACATGAAATGATGATGATAAATGTAATATGGGGGTGGGATGGGACACAAAGGACCGGTCAATTTTGAAGAACCACAGGAAAAAGGGAGAGGTGGGTAGGGGCGAAAAATTTAGCCTATGTGGTGCACTACTTGGCGGTCCACAAAGGGTTCTTTTACGTGCATGAAGCGTCAAACAGCAAATAGCTATCCTGAGAAAAAAAGGCTACAGCATCAGTGCCATTGTTGCATCGCTAGAGACCTGGGACGAATCCATATCCCGACACCAAGTAAGATACTGGTGCAAGGCCTTTGACAGGGGAGAGATCAACGAGTATACGGTGACCCAACCAAACAAAGATGTCCAGTTCAGAAAAGTCTTCGTTCGGGATTCCGAACTTATTGCTGAAATGCTTACAGAAGACCCATCGATGTCAAGCAGACGTATACACAGTAAACTAAAAGAAGATGGTGCACAGATCGGCTTGGCGACAACAAAGAAGGCAATAGAGGCAACCGGGTTTACTCACTCCAAGCCAAGATATGGTCAGCTGGTTAGAAAAGAAAACCGACCAAAGAGGGTTGACTTCTGCCAAGCTTTGATAGACTCTGATGATAACTTCAATGATGTCATCTTTTCTGATGAGAGCAGTGTCCAGAACTTCCAGAATAAATCGAACAATTACAGATTGGAAGGAACTGGTCCTAGAGTACACGGCAAGCCAAAGCATCCAGTCAAGCTGCACGTATGGGGTGCTATCACAAGAAAGGGGGCATCTCGGCTAACCATCTTCGAGGACATAATGGATGCAAACTTTTACGTCAACGACATCCTCAGAGACAACCTGCTTCCCTTTATCAACAGAAAATTCCCCAATGGTCACAGGTTCCAACAGGACAACGACCCGAAACACCGGTCCAATCTAGCGAAAGACTTTATGGTTAATAATGGTATTACTTGGTGTGACGTTTGACCATCGGAAAGTCCGGACCTTAACCCAATTGAGATGATATGGAACCAGATGAAAAGGCACGTGGCAATTGTAGACCCGGCAACGAAAGAGGGAAATCATTTTCCTATTTCCAGACCCAACTAAAAAATGACCCAGAAGTCAAGAAAAGACTAGAAGGGCTCCAGTTTAATTGAAGAGTTAGAGACCGTGCAGTTTTTTTAAAACGGCCCTTTTCAGGGCCATCCAATTATTTCAAAAACAAATCTTACTCTAAATGTATAGTTTTTCTTTTTTGTTTTTGTTTGTTTCGAGTTCAGCAGAGGTACCAATGGGGTATCCGAATGTCAAATGTCCGAAAGGGCAGAGACAAAACCAGTACACACCAACAAGAACGGGACAAAAACAGACAACATGCAACAACTATCTAACTAACAGCTAAAAGCCATATAGCTTCCGGTGTACTGGAAGAAGCAACTAATTCTGAAACAGGCATGCATTGGAATCTCAAAGCCAACATCAGTCTACACGCAAAACAGGAAGTTTTAGACAACTACTCCACCTACGACAAAACACACATGACATACAGCACAACGTTTGTACAATTAACAATCCAAACCGTCGTAAAAACAATAAACTCATGTGCTCCGGACAGACATTAAACAGTTTCTGCTTTTTACAACATATTTGCTATTTGGCCTATGAGTAATTTTGGATAAGACAAATACAGTAAAAAAGACAATACAAAAACTGTACAGACCATGGGATAGTGTTTGGTTTAAGAGTCATGGGATCTTATATTTTAAATTACCATATAGAATAAAACTTAAATTACAAAAGAAATAACTAACGGATGATTTAATGATCCCGATAATCAGACACTCGTGATATACAAATTACATACATATTATTATAATATATTATTTACTCTTTTAGGTCAATGCCAAGACGTTTTGACAACAGTATCTTTGCCTCGTTTACTTTGTATCCGTATTGTTGTCTGATTGGTTGTATCCCTCTGGATGGTTCATTAAAATCAGAAAAGGTGTACGACTTCCTCTAGATCGAGCTTCAGTATCAAAGAAGTGATTTCTGAAAATAATAAAGAAAACAAACAATAATAAAAAAAATCTACATATTTACAAGGTGTTGCATTTTTATATTAGTTTTTCGATGATCAACTACTCCTTTTACCAGTTATAAATGTCAACTAGTTTTATACAATGTTTGATTCCATTTTTTGTCATTCCTGCGACGAATAGTCGCGGAAGGCGAGACATAGGTATTACTTTCCGGCGGCGACGGCGCAAACTTTTTTGTAAGACTTTTGTGGACGATGAATTGCTTGAAAAGTGTAATAGCTACAGCCTGTAGGCATCTGGTATTTGGTATACAGACAGTCGAGGAAATGGTCTACGCAACTGTCACCATGCCGTGTGACCTTGACCCTATTTTCACGCTCCAGTGACTCTGTGAACTTAGGTCTTTTTCAGTCCATACACTTCATTGTAATTTTTTTTGAAAAATGAATTTCTTGAAAAGAATAATAGATAGGCATCTGATATTTGGTATACAGACAGTTTGAGTAATTGTTAACTCAGGTGTTACCATGCCGTGTGACCTTGACCTTGAATTATAGCAAGGCATCTAATATTTGGTATACTGACAGTTAGGGTTAATGTCTAGTCAACTTTCACATGTCGTCTCGCTGCAGGAAAGTTCATAATGAAAAATGAAAACTGAAATGCGTTCTTCGAATTTTCTATCACCGAGTGAGTAAAATAACTCTGTGATCTCATGCATGACTGAGTTTCTCATGCATAACATTGAATGCTGAATGCGGTTTTGTTGTTATGTGTGTTTGTGTTTTATGTCGTTATGTGGTTTGTTTTGTTGTGATGTTTTTTGTCTGCCGGTTTTGTCTTTGTCTTTACGGTTTTATGATCCTGATTACCCCTTTGGTACACCTTTGCTTTATTGAATTTCATGCATAACATTTTCTTCTATGACAGTCTGAGCCAAAACCTAAGTGAATTGACAATTGACACAGGCTTAGACTTTTAGCATGGGTATAAATCAACACAGCAGTTGTATCAGATTGGCATTTGAGTACAAGACTAAACACGTGGAAAGCAATTTGTAGAAAAAACCCGTTTCCAATCTTCAGGACAAAAGCTTTTCAGAAAAATTGTGGTACCTGTGGTGTTTTTTAAGTGGAGACCTGAAAAGAAAAATGCATTGGCGAGCCCATCACATCGCCGGATCGTTGATATACTCCTAGAGCTTCAATATTTTGCTTACCTTTTACCACACGGTACTCGTTTTGGTCGATCTTATGCATAACCGGAAGTCGATCTCACGGATTTCTTTGCATAACATTCGATTGTGCATGAGCACGATTGGTGGCCGTGGTAACAGTAAAATCCGGTAAATATGACTAAGCACCCAAAATAATCAACGTGAACAATAATTGACAAATGCACTATTCTATTTGTAGAAATTTGAAGATCCAGATTAAAAACTATCTAAAAGTAATCACAATGGAATAAGATAATAAATGTTCATGCAGCTTCCTGAAAAAAGATGGATTTATCTAATTGATGGATATCTATTGTGTTATTTGGACTTATGCTGGCAGTGCATTTAATTGGTAATTTTTCAACAAGGTACTGAATAACATCTTTTGAATTAAACTCAAGATCTTCTTTGACAATGTTGGAAATTGTATTCTTGAACAATGTAATCTGTTGATCTTCTTTATTTCCAGTCGTTTACATAAAAACAACTTTAACATATTTCATCAGTTTTGCATCTGTTCCCTTGCAAGATGGACAGGCATTGTTTATCGACTTCTTGTGTCTGCAAGTAAATAAAAAAATAAAAATATAGTATAGTGTTTGGAACACCATATATAGTAAAATCCAATTTCAGAATTCAAATTACATTTCAATAAGCTATGAAAAAGCAGGCAAAATTGCATTTCCATAGTCATCATATTTTATAGTGAAATTTTGAATAAATTGAATACATTTATATTGTATAAGAAAAGCCTTCTGAGAATTACATACATATACAATGTTGCATAGTTTAATATTATATTTTTATGTATTGTATTGTTTGCTGTTAAAAAAGAGAAATGGAATACTATTTAAAGACTTTTCATTATGGTATGAAAATATAATAACCATGATTTTGACAAACATCATATATGTCAACATTTAATATATCTGTATTTATTTAAGTAAAACATGATGAAGTAAACATAAAGCATCTTATAGCACATGAAATGATGCCTCACCACAATCATGACAATACCTATCAAAATTTTTTTTTTAAAAATCTGACATATTTTAGATTTATTGAAGATATAAAACCACAAATATTAAAATCAGCAAAAATTAAATTTCAGAGTTTACACTCCAATCTGCTAAAATTTCACACCGCAGAAATTACCGGTTATACGGTATGTAATTGCAACAGTTGTCTCTCCAAATAAGCAATGACATTGTCAGTAATGGAAAAAAATAACCAAGTGATTGCTATCAATATTCCGAGACAAAGCACAATTCCAAATTTTTTTCTTAAAACAGGTCTGAATGTTACTACATAGTGATATGTCTAACTCTGACTGCATTCTAATCAATTTTCTCACATTGTCATAAAATTATGCATAAATTTGTATTAATGCTATGAAAGTGATTTAAAATCAGTTTGAAACCTTTGCAAATACATGTATTCATAAGGTTTGACTTACAAGAACAGTCTAAACACCTACTTTGTATTGTAGTCACAACAAAAAACTAAACTAAAGAGGATTCAGATGAGGAAAATTTTGACCAGACCCCGGCAATCAAGAAAACCAAAAAGGGTAAATAAAGGAGTGTGTATTAATGTGATAATGTGAGCACAGTTATGATAAACTATATCTATAAGTTTGTAAAATAACTTATTCTTGCAGTATCGAAAGGTCACTGTTGGCAATCTAGAGGAGTCTTATTCCCGCCAAATATTTGATGTCATATATCTCAGAAACAAGCACACTGACCTATAGTTTTCTTTTTGTCATTTAATTAAGTTGACATTTTTCTATCTTTTCCATCACAAATTATAAAATCTTTGATTTAAAAAAGATTTTATAGTGACCATCCTTAAGTTAAAAAAAAAGTGTCAATGAGGGAGTGAGTGAGTTGGTGTTTTTCGCCCGTGCAACGCTATAAAGGTTATTTACAGGCGATGACCATGAAAAGAATGATAAAATGAACATGAAATGATGATGATAAAGGAAATATGGGGATGGGGTGGGACACAAAGGAACGGTGAATTTTGAAGAACCACAGGAAGAGGGGAGAGATGAGTAGGGGCGGAAAATTTAGCCTATGTGGTGCACTACTTGGCGGTCCACAAAGAGTTCTTTTACGTGCATGAAGCGTAGCACTCTTCACACACGTTGGCCCACTATGGTCGGCGGTCAGGGTTTCCGTATTATAGACCTTAACACCCCGCGGACGAGGGCTACCCTATTCAGCCACCTAGGATACACACTTGGTCGCTCTGTGGGCTTAGTCCGAGATTGCTCTGACGTCCTTGGCTATTTTTCCAGCAAGCTGGTCCCACGGCACCAGCTTGCTGGATAAATGATGAGGACGTCAGAGCAATCTCGGACTATGTCCCGACGTCAGAATCCGAAGACCCTTAATCGCCTCTTACGACAAGCTAGGCTCTGCTGCGGGCCTATTCGCCACCCGGGCCCCGCACGGGACGTAATAGTGTCATTGCTGTAGGACTGTTCCTTTAAGGAGTTCTGCTTTCAATGACATTTGATATTTAGGTATATTTTATCACCCTGAATTGAATGGGATTATTTTTAAATCAATTTTGGATGACTTGTGTGTTGGTATCCAAACACAAAGTCAATATATATTTATATTTTACAGTTACATCAAAAAACAAGAAGAGTAGCCCTGATAATGATGATGCAGATGTAGATCAAATAATAAAGAAAAAAAAGAAAGGTATCTAAACATAGGTAAAATCCAAAAATATAAATCACATTAAAAGGTAAAAATTAAACCAAAACAGTAAAAAAGATTCAATACAAATTCGTAATTTACCAACGGAGGAACGATTTCTTGACATGAAACATTTAATATAGATGACAAGGACAAACAAAGGCTTTGGCATAGATTCCTGGCTAAGCAGTCACACTGTGAAACTCAGTCCACAAAAGTTCAATATAACAAGAGAAAACCTGAGACAAAATACTATACGTAAACAACAAGACGTAGAGGAACTCTCTTGAGAAGTTACTGACAACTAGCTAAGAAGCACTAATAGATTGATGTAAAAGAATCAAACATATCGATTCTAAATCCGACACCACACTATGTTAACTTTATAATGACTATATTTCTCTTTGCATGTTTACAGAAACCCAAGCTGAGAAAAACCAAACAAAAGTGGCTCAAGCCAAAGCAGCCCAGGAATTGGCATCTAATTTATTTAAAAAAAAACATCAGCAACATTTAAGAATTCACAAGAGCTAGAACCACCCTTACCATCAGTTGTGACGCCCTTAGCAAGAGTAAAGAAATCTGCCAGTACTTCTGGATTGGCAGTATTAACACAGTCAGAGAGGGATTCACAATCTGCTTCTCCATCAATACTATCCTCAATCATACCAAATATAGACAGTGGCAATACGAGTACATTCTTAGAAAATTCACAAGAGCTAGAACCACCCTTGCCATCAATTGTGAAGCCTGTAGCAAGAGTACAGAAATCTACACAATCTGCAGGTACTTCTGGATTGCCAGTATTCACACAGTCAGAGAAGGATTCGCAATCTGCTTCTCCATCAATACTATCCTCAATCATTCCAAATATAGACAGTGGCAATACGAGTACATTCTTACAATATTCACAAGAGCTAGAACCACCCTTGCCATCAATTGTGAAGCCTGTAGCAAGAGTACAGAAATCTGCACACAATCTGCAGGTACTTCTGGATTGCCAGTATTAACACAGTCAGAGAGGGATTCACAATCTGCTTTTTCATCAATACTATCCTCATTCATACCAAATATAGACGATGGTAATACGTTAGTTAGTTAGTTAGTTATTGCTTAACTCCCAAGCAGCACGATTTCGGCTATATCCGGGAGATGAACATGAAAGTGGCGATACAATGAACATGAAATGTTGATGAAGTGGAGGAAATGGGGACACAAGGCCAATCGGATTAGTTAGTTATTGCTTTACTCCCAGCAGCACGATTTCGGCTTTATCCGGGAGATGAACATGAAAATGATGATACAATGAACATGAAATGATGATCAAGTGGAGGAAATGGGGACACTAGGCCAATCGGGTAGGATAGTTTTGACTGCCACTGGAAAAAGGAGTGATGGGTAGGGACGGGAAATTTTGCCTCCTGCATGGGGATCCTACGGGTCCTACTCTTACCGATACCTGCAGCAGGGTTCTTTAACGTGCGAGGAACGTGACATTTTTCCCCAACACGGTGCACCACTATGGTTTGCGGTCAGGTTTTCCGCATTATCGCCTGACGACCCCGCATCTCTCGATGTCAGGGCTGCCCCATTCAACCACCTGGGGCATACATCCCAGTCGCTTTGTGGGCAAAGCGGCCTGACCCCGATGTCAGGTTTTTGAGCGCTCTTTAGTTGACTTTTTTTACCGACAAGCTTAGCGCTGCTGCGGGCCTATTCGCCTCCCGGGCCCCGCACGGGAGGCCAATCGGGTTGGAGAATTTTGAAAAAGGAAAAAGGAGTGATGGATAGGGAAGGGAAATTTAGCCTCCTGCATGGGGATCCTACGGGTCCTACTCTTACCGAGACCTGCAGCAGGGTTCTTTAACTTGCGAGAAACGTGACATTTTTCCTAACACGGAGCACCACTATGGTTTGCGGTCAGGTTTTCCGCATTATCGCCTGACGATCCCTCATCTCTCGATGTCAGGGCTGCCCCATTCAACCACCTGGGGCACACCTCCCAGTCGCTTTGTGGGCAAAGCGGCCTGACCCCGATGTCAGGTGTCTGAGCGCTCTTTAGTGGACTTTTACCGACAAGCTTAGCCCTGCTGTGGGCATATTCGCCTCCCGGGCCCCGCACGGGACCATCTGTTATGTAAGGCACAAATTTGTCTCATGTACAGATAATCCATATCTCTCTATTTATATCTAATGTATTATGTCCATTACCAAACATGTATTTTATTTCAGATTATACTAGATCCAAACCAATGTGCACCAGAGGGTTTTACACGTTTGGCTCCTGGTGCACCATTGGCTGTAAAGGTCATATGGCTGCACGCCATTCTTTGTACTATTGGCAAAAAGAGAGACAAAAAGTCAAAGAAGGCTGCAAAAAAAAGGCAATAGGATTTCGTTTGATGAGAAAAGTGAAACGTTGAAAAGACTAATGGATGGGTTTTATGACCCCTGGGAACTTGCCGAGAAGAAGGGCACTACTTCTTTCAACGAAGATCCAATCTCTTAAATGTAAGTTATTTTTCTTTTTTGATATTCTAGGAAGGCACTGAGGGGCTGAAGTTCCTAAAATTCTGGATCACTTCTTAGTTATATATAATTATGGCAATTGCTAGGTTCTTTTTAGCAAAGAACAGATAAATCTTGAAATACATTTTCACCCTCACCTACACATTACTTGATCAACCGTGTCCTGTCCCAGGAGACATTTCTTTCTGGAATAGCCCTTACACAATGTTACATTTTACTGATGCAGACAACATCAGATGTATATTCATCATGTACAAAAATGAATATTAAGCATGCACCCTTATATATAATACGAGATAAGCTTTTTAAAAAAGCTGGTCATTCGTTTGGTGTTCTTAAAGAATAAGAATTATTTAATAAGACAAAAAAAGTGTATGATAAATGGTATTTTATAACGTTTCAAAGAAATCAAATAATTCAGAAATATCGTAAGGAATAGAATTATTAAACTCAACAAACTTAAGGAAAAAGAGCAATTAAAACTTTTTTTCATAAACTCTATCAATTCGTCATACAAATGGGTCAATCTAAAACGTTTTTTTTGTGGATAAACAGAAAAAGACTCGAACTATTTAACCGCCCTACCTAATGTTTAACTATTCTCATGTACAGTTTCTGGAAAAAAACTTGATGGAAATTCACAATGACGTACATGTACGGGCGGACAAAAGTAAAACTTGTGGTCGTAGGGGCACAATAGAAAAGTGCACATAAAACAAAATGCAATAACAAAAACAACTTAACTGCAACAACAACATTAACTATACAGTCCGAACATAGGTAAGTTTAAGTGTTCCGGCGGAAAAAAAATATTGCAATTTTGCTTGTTATAACAAACTTTTCACTTTATCAATGGTCAAGTCCCGGGTGGTGATTATAGGCTTACAACAGAAACCATCTGGCGGCTAAGGGTCTTTAGATTTTGTGGGGAGTGCCATGTTTACTGCAATTCCTTTTGCTGACAGCCAAGAAGTGCACGCTATAGGCTGAATATCAGTTCGCCCTACCCACTTTTCCTATAAGCAACACACATTAAATCACTTAAATTTTGACACAACTTAACATCAAAATCAAACTTTTTTAGTAGAGTGAGTGAGTGAGTGAGTTGGTGTTTTACGCCCGTGCAACGCTATATAGGTTATTTACAGGCGATGAACATGAAAAGGATGATAAAATGAACATGAAATGATGATGATAAATGAAATATGGGGATGGGGTGGGAAACAAAGGACCGGTAAATTTTGAAGAACCACAGGAAAAAGGGGAGAGGTGGGTAGGGTCGGAAAACTTAGCCTATGTGGTGCACTACTGGGCGGTCCACAAAGGGGTCTTTTACGTGCATGAAGCGTGGCACTCTCCACACACGTTGGCCCACTATGGTCGGCGGTCAGGGTTTCCGTATTATAGACCTGACAACCCCCGCGGACGAGGGCTACCCTATTCAGCCACCTAGGGTACACACTTGGTCGCTCTGTGGGCTGAGCACTGACCCGACGTCAGAATCCCAAGACCCTTAGTCGCCTCTTACGACAAGCTAGGCTCTGCTGCGGGCCTATTCGCCACCCGGGCCCCGCACGGGACCTTTTTTAGTAGAAATTTCAAAATTATTATGTAATAATACAAACCCTAAGGCCTTGGTCCAATAGTCTTAATTTATTCTATTTGATACATTTTTCAGTGTTTATCTTGTGCTCTACATATTTAAGTTATGCCAATTTTACTTCACTGTTTCTAATGAATTGCTAGTGGGTAGGTTACAATAGTTCATTTGCTCATCTATACATAGCTAGCTCATTTGGTGGAGAATATTGTTTACTATCAAAGGAACTATATTTTCACTTGATTTTAAAATAAAATATCATAAATGATATTTTTTTTATAGTACAAATACCAAAGGGTGAAATAACCCAACATCGTTAATTTCACAGGATATGCTACATATTTGAAAGTAAAAACCATGAACTGAGCTTAAAAGTAGAGAATTCACTAAATAAACATGTACATGTACAATAGAGGAATCGCGTGTCAAAGCACATGAAATATTAGTTAGTCTAAGAGCTTTTTTGTTACAGAGAATAAATGTGCCTTTCTAGGTTTTTTAGCTCACCTGACCAGAAGGGTCATGTGAGCTATTGTCATCACTTGGCGTCCGTCGTCCGTAAACTTTTTAAAACGTTAACTCTGACACTATAAGTTCAATTGGAACCAAACTTAGTATGGTTGTTCATTAGCATTCGGTGCTTAGAACTGAAGTGGGGATTTTTGATTCGTCGTAAAACACGGCCGCCGTGGCTAAAAATAGAACATAGGGGTAAAATGCAGTTTTTTGCAAATAACTCAAAAACGGCTACAGCTATCAAAATTCTGGGGTAGGATAAAAGTGATCAGCACCTCAAGATCTACCTGCCCAGAAATTTTTAAGAAAATCCAACAACCCGTGTAAGAGTTATTGCCCTTTTTGTAGATTTGTTCTGTTTAGCCCCGTCCCGTGCGGGGCCCGGGTGGCGAATAGGCCCGCAGCAGAGCCTAGCTTGTCGTAAGAGGCGACTAAGGGTCTTGGGATTCTGACATCGGGTCAGTGCTCAGCCCACAGAGCCACCAAGTGTGTACCCTAGGTGGCTGAATAGGGTAGCCCTCGTCCGCGGGGGTTGTCAGGTCTATAATACGGAAACCCTGACCGCCGACCATAGTGGGCCAACGTGTGTGGAGAATGCCACGCTTCATGCACGTTAAAGACCCCTTTGTGGACCGCCAAGTAGTGCACCACATAGGCTAAATTTTCCGCCCCTACCCACTTCTCCCCTTTTCCTGTGGTTCTTCTAAATTTACCGTCCCTGTGTTTCCCATCCCATCCCATATTTCATATATCATCATCATTTCATGTTCATTGTATCATCCTTTTCATGTTCATCGCCTGTTTAATAACCTATATAGCGTTGCACGGGCGTAAAACACCAACTCACTCACTCACTCTGTTTAGCCCAATATCTTGAAAACTATACATACTAGATATTTTAGAAATTTAAATTGCATATTGTTAAGCACATCAAGATCTACAAAATATATAACAGGGTCAACGTTGTAGGACCTTTCCTTTTAGGAGTTATTGCGTCCCGTGCGGGGCCCGGGAGGCGAATATGCCCACAGCAGCGCTAAGCTTGTCGGTAAAAGTCCACTAAAGAGCGCTCAGACACCTGACATCGGGGTCAGGCCGCTTTGCCCACAAAGCGACTGGGAGGTGTGCCCCAGGTGGTTGAATGGGGCAGCCCTGACATCGAGAGATGCGGGGTCGTCAGGCGATAATGCGGAAAACCTGACCGCAACCATAGTGGTGCACCGTGTTGGGAAAAATGTCACGTTCCTCGCACTTTAAAGAACCCTGCTGCAGGTCTCGGTAAGAGTACGACCCGAAGGATCCCCATGCAGGAGGCAAAATTTCCCGTCCCTACCCATCACTCCTTTTTCCAGTGGCAGTCAAAACTCTCCTACCCGATTGGCCTTGTGTCCCCATTTCCTCCACTTCATCATCATTTCATGTTCATTGTTGTATCACCACTTTCATGTTCATCTCCCGGATATAGCCGAAATCGCGCTGCTTGGGAGTAAAGCAAAAACTAACTAACTTAAATTTAGGAGTTATTGCCCTTAGAACGTCAAAATTGAGCATTTTAACAGCATTTCCTCATTACATTGAAAACGTTAACTCCTCTGACACTTAAAGTTCAATTGGAACCAAACTTGGTATAGTTGTTTATTAGCATAAGGTGTATAGAACTGATGTGGGGATTTTTGATTGGTCGTAAAACATGGCTGCCATGGCTAAAAATAGAACATAGGGGTAAATGGCAGTTTTTTGCAAATAACTCAAAAACGGTGACAGATTTTTAAATTTTGATTGGGAATAAAAGTAATCAGAACCTCATGGTCTACCAGCTCTGAAATTTTGAAGAAAATCCAACAACCCATGTAGGAGTTATGGCCCTTTTGTGGATTTTTTGCAAATTTTGCACCTGTTTAGCTCAATATCTTGAAAACTATACAAGATATTTGAAAAGTTTAAATTGCATATTGTTAAGCACATCAAGATCAACAAAATATGTAATAGGGTTAACGTTGTAAGACCTTTCCTTTGAGAAGTTATTGTCCTTAGAACGTCAAAATTGAGCTTTTAAAAAGCATTTCCTCATTACATTGAAAACGTTAACTCCTCTGACACTTCAACTAAGTCCAATTGGAACTAAACTTGCTATTGTTGTATATTAGCATTAGGTGGATAGAACTGATGTGGGGATTTTTGATTGGTTGTAAAACATGGCCGCTGTGGCTAAAAATAGAACATTAGGTTAAACTGCATTTTATTCTAATAACTCAAAAAGGGTGACAGATTTTTAGATTTTGATTGAGAACAAAAGTGATCAGCACCTTAAGATCCACCATATTGTCAGATGACCCCCTTATTAGTCTTATGGCGACTAAGGGTCTTGGGATTCTGACGTCGGGTCAGTGCTTAGACCACAGAGCAACCAAGTGTGTACCCTAGGTGGCTAAATAGGGTGGCCCTCGTCCGCGGGGGTTGTCAGGTCTATAATACGGAAACCCTGACCGCTGACCATAGTGGGCCAACGTGTGTGGAGAGTGCCACGCTTCATGCACGTAAAAGACCCCTTTGAGGACCGCCAAGTAGTGCACCACATAGGCTAACTTTTCCGCCCCCACCCAGCTCTCCCCTTTTCCTGTGGTTCTTCAAAATTTACCGGTCCTTTGTTTCCCATCCCATCCCCATATTTCATTTATCATCATCATTTCATGTTCATTTTATCATCCTTTTCATGTTCATCGCCTATATAGCGTTGCACGGGCGTAAAACACCAAATCACTCACTCACTCACTCATTTTCAACGTAAAATGGAATTTTCCTTATAACCTTTACTTCAGGCACATATGTCAGGTGAGCGAGTCAGGCTCCTGGGAGCCTCTTGTTTTGAAATTTGATTAGATTTCTTAGCTGCTGTGAAAAGCATTCCGTATTTAAGAAAGGAAACTTCTTATAAATTAAAATCTTCTTAACGTCGTCAAAAAATGGCGGTGGCTATTTTGCCGTAACATTTCTATTATATATAGTGAATGGAATAAATGGAAATTATGCAGAAATAAAGATTTTTTTATTTTATATTTACTGTATTTATGAAAATACATTCAAATAAAACATAATACGCAATTGTTTATATACAAAATATGCAGAAATAAAATTTTTATTTTATATTTATCGTTCATACGAGTCCCGTGCGGGGCCCGGGTGGCGAATAGGCCCGCAGCAGAGCCTAGCTTGTCGTAAGAGGCGATAATACGGAAACCCTGACCGCCGACCATAGTGGGCCAACGTGTGTGAAGAGTGCCACGCTTCATGCACGTAAAAGACCCATTTGTGGACCGCCAAGTAGTGCACCACATAGGCTAAATTTTCCGCCCCTACCCACCTCTCCCCTTTTCCTGTGGTTCTTCAAAATTTACCGGTCCTTTGTTTCCCATCCCACCCCTTTATTTCATTTATCATCATCATTTCATGTTCATTTTATCGCCCTTTTCATGTTCATCGCCTGTAAATAACCTATATAGCGTTGCACGGGCGTAAAACACCAACTCACCCATCACAACTCGTTTATATAAAATATATTCAAATAAAACATAATACGCAAAATACTTCTTTTAAAACGGGACACTGTTTGTTTTGCGATGTCGTTTCTTTGGCAGACCAATTACAGTTTGAGTAATTCCTTTAGGTCTACCTCTTTGCCTTCTCATGGGGTTTTTGGTTACATGATTCCCAGGACATTTTAATGGTGATTACTTGATTACAAGAGCAAATATTAAATGATTATTAGATTACCAAGGTTTGAGATTACCAGGTTGTCATAAAAAACAAGATTTGACACTAAAGTATGTCTCGCCTGTCGGCACCATCACAGAACTCATTGAAGGTCTAGCTGGGTCTTCAGAAAAGTTAAGGTCAAGGTCATGTGACAAATAAGAGAATTCCATTTAACCATCACAAATATGTCTGAAGTGTGTTCTAGATACCATAGTTATTTAGAAACAATGAAAAAAACAACATCACTGAGTCATTCAACCATGAAAATGGGGTCAAGGTCACATTACATGGTGACGTCAGTTGTGTATACCATAATCCCCAAATATCAGATGCCTAGCTATAATATACTTTTCACTTAACTCATTTTTCACCTAAAAATCATCTAAGTTCACAAAGTCACTGAACCATGAAAATGGGGTCAGGGCCACACAACATGGTGTCAGTTGTGAAGACCAAAACCCCAAATGTCTGTATACCAAATATCAGATGTCTAGCTAAGATACTTTTAACTTAATTTATTTTCCACAAAAGTTTAAATTGTCCCAAAAACCATCTAAGTCCACATAGTCACTGAACCATGAAAATGGGGTCAGGGTCAAATGGCATTGGGCCAGTTGCATAGACCATAACCCCAACTGTCTGTATACCAAATATCAGATGCCCAGCTATTATACTTTTCTTGTAATTCATTTTCCACAAAAGTCTTACAAAGGGGTCTTTTGGCCTGAAAAAACATTTCACAGAGTCGCTGAACCATGAAATTGTCGCCGCCGCCGGAAAGTAATACCTATGTCTCGCCTTCAGCGACTGAAGTCGCAGGCGAGACATGAAAAAATGATCATGGTTCGTGATTTATTGTATGTATTTAATTAGGGGCATTATAAAAATTCTGAAACCTTCGGCAGAATCTTCACCGATAGTGCAACTACTGAGCCAAGTTTCAGTTTCAAAATTGTCTAAACCCTAAGGTTCTTCCTACCTCAGACATAGGTTGATTATCTTAGTAATAATTTGGTTCCCCAGTTTGGTAATTTTGGTTTTATTTTTCTATGCTCTTCATATTCATTTAGTGTTTGGCTTTTTTAATATTTTTGGTAGAGCGCCTCTGATGAGTCTTGAATAGACGAAACGCGCGTCAGGCGTAGCAAAATTTATTGTCTGGAACTTTGTTGTCATTTGTATTTCCATATCCCAAATAACCTTGAAGGAGTTGCGTGACGAAGGAATTATGTGCCCTTATAACTTAGTGGATATAGATGTTCAAACACAAAGTCAAGACCAGGAAGTGGTACTGGTAGATGCTAATGATCAGGGAACTCAGAATCCAACCAAAACAGTGGACAGAAACCAGGAGCCTCCCAGAACTCAGAAAGGTGAACAACATGACATTATTCAGACTCAGGTCAATAAGCATCCTCAGCAACAATCACAAACCAATGCCAAAGAACAACAGCAAACCGAAGTAAAAACTCATTCACAACCTTTGAATCACAATAGGCCAAAATTTAACAAAAAGTCAAAACAGCAGTTACCTCCTTTCAAAGAGGGAGACATTGAGAAAATATATGAGTACAGTCTTTATCAAAACAAACCTATATACAAGGTCAAGATTTCTGGTCAACCAGGAACGTCGTGGCAAGATGGGTTTCGTATACCAGAAGGTTTGAAGCCAAAATTTTCACAAATTGTACAATGCTAAAGGCAAGCGTAGGAAAAGACCAGATAACAAAAGAAAATTCTTTGATAAAACACTGAATCAAGTAAATTCAATTTCACAAGCAACACCAAACACAAAAATAGTCAGAGTATCTGTAGATAGGGATCAAAGGGAATCAAGATATTTATTGACCAGACCAAATGGTCAACAATTTAATCGTTTGCTAATGAGTCATGAACTTCCATGTGATCTTTTTAAAGTATTTATTAAAAGTATTGAACAAGCACAAATTAGTTGCATACAATCCAAAAATCCTTTAAAACAAAAACACTTTATACCGGTTTCAGAGTATGACATTAGGACAAACAAATTCACTTTACTGGATTTGACACGCTGAATGGACTATTGGCAACGCGACGGGTGTGCTATAGCAAGCAGAAACTGCTTACTCTTCCGGAGCACCTGAGTTCACTCTTGTTTCGACTGGAGTTCGCGTTGTTGATTGATATTCAGTTGTTTTGTGTTTCCATGTTTTACGTGTTGTCTGTTTTTGTCCCGTTCTTGTTTGTGTTTACTGGTTTAGTCTCTGCCCTTTCGGACTTTTGACATTCGGATACCCCATTGGTACCTCTGCTTCTTTCACACATCATCTAACTCCAAAACATAGGGTGGTGTTACCAGAAAACCAATCATCTGCAAATGGAATTCAAATGTTCAAAACTAAGTTAATAGAACAGTTTGTTAAAGCAAATGGTCATGTTCCAGGTTTATATTAAAAGATGTTTCTTTTTGTGTTTTTTTTACACACATCATATTCATTTACAATTTTTGTTTTGTTTAGTTCATTTCAATATTTTCATACTGAATATTACAGTAGTTTTTTTATGTGCCACTGAAGTCAAACATCATGCAAGTACAACTCATTGTACTGCTAATATTTCTAGGGCGAAACACTGTCTTCATAGAGGTACATGATGTTCCTGTACATATACCTATATTTTGGCATAAAATTTAGGCACCACATAAATGAGGGTTGGCCTCATCAACCGAACTTCATTTCTTGTGGATCTTTAAAGTAGGATTGATGACCCTGCTTAAAAGAACATCTAAACGTTTTACAAATTATTATTTCTTACAGATAAAGCAAAATAACTAAGTATGACAGTGTGCAGCTTTATCATTTTTTTTAACCCATTACACAAATCTGACAGATTTTCAGTGTTTTTTTTCAAATCCATTTTTGAATTTCCATATTTCTTTAACCAAAATAAGTAATCCTATGTTACAATAAGATTTTTTTTTCATTATGTGTCACATGTGTCAAGGTTGTAACTCAATGCAGAATTCTTAGATGTATACCTATAGATCAGATGTAGCAAACTAGTCTTCAATATACATGTCTTTGGCTTACAGTTTTCCCCAGAAAACTTCAAATGTGTCAGTGGTTCCAAGTTTCCCCCCGGGAAACTTCAAATGTGTCAGTGGTTCCAAGTCCCCCCCGGGAAACTTCAAATATTAGTGGTAAAGTTTCCCCCAGGAAACTTCAATTATTAGTGGTTCAGTTTCCCCCAGGAAACTTCAAAAGTTTCCCCTAGGAAACTTCAAATATGTGTGGTTCAAAGTTTCCCCCAGGAAACTTCAAATATAAGTGGTTTAGTTTCCCCCAGGAAACTTCAAATATGTGTGGTTCAAAGTTTCCCTCAGGAAACTTCAAATATTAGTGGTTCAGTTTTCCCCAGGAAACTTCAAATATGTGTGGATCAAAGTTTCCCTCAGGAAACTTCAAATATTAGTGGTTCAGTTTCCCCAAGGAAACTTCAAATATGGCATCGGTTGCAAGTTTCTCCTAGGAAACTTCAAATGTGTGTCACTTGTCCCCGCAAGGACAAGTTCAACCTGCAAAGCTTTGGCCTGTAAGCAATGCAGGTTGACAGGAGCGAAAGACAAAATATTAAGAAATTGCCTTGTTCTGGCCTGTGAACAAGGCAATTAATCTGCAAGGCTTTGGCCTGTAAGCACTGCAGGTAAAAAAAAAATTACTAGGGTCATAAGACAAAATCAAAAATTGTTTGTTCTGGCCTGAGAACAGCAATTTGTGAAAGAATATTGCTCAGAATGCTCCCATGGAGCTTAATGGAGTCCACAAGGGTGACTGTGGTAGGAGACAGTGTCTTTTTATTCCATCCGAATATGGAATAATCGGTCAGCAGATTATTAACGCCATGGAGGAATATCAAGACTTAACTAGGATAACACACACGAGGAAAACGTTCCCATGTAATCCTAATAATGTGCGACAAGCATTCAAACTTACAAACAAGTACTCAAATATGTGTTTCAATTCATAGGACAAGTTATTCAATTATATGTGTTTCAATCCAAAGGACAAAGTGTTCATATTCAGTGAAAAAAAATACTTCAGTTATTTGGGTTCAAATATTCAATTATATTTATTTAATCATTCACTTATTAGTTTATGCTTTATCTTATTTAGTATTTTTGTTATGTTTTGTTTATTTGTATATTATTGACTATATATAATTTTCGAAAGGATATATTTTTGTGCAGGAGGGGAGAATGTATGACCAGTGCACAAGGCGTTGTGCACGAAAAATCAAATATTTCGGTAGTAAATCTCTCCCTTTCATTTTATTAGATTCAATATATATTTTTGAATATTTTTAACATTATTTTCATTAAATTAATTATTTCACTTTTAAATATTTTATTCATTCAATTACTTTGCTTTTAAATTATTTTCCCACGGATAAATTCTTTTGGATTAGTGTAAATTGGAAGAGATAAAGGGCTAATCAAGTTCTATTCATTTTTGACATTAATTCTGTTTTAATCTTTTATTGTAATAAGTGTGAAATACCATTAAGGATATTAGCTATTGTCACTTAAAATTCTTATTTACTAGACAGATTAATTAGTCTCTTTTTATCTAAGTATTTGGTTGTTAAGGAGTGAGTGAGTGAGTTGGTGTTTTACGCCCGTGCAACGCTATATAGGTTATTTACAGGCGATGAACATGAAAAGGGTTATAAAATGAACATGAAACGATGATGATAAATGAAATATGGGGGTGGGATGGGAAACAAAGGACCGGTAAATTTTGAAGAACCACAGGAAAGGGGGAGAAGTGGGTAGGGGCGGAAAATTTAGCCTATGTGGTGCACTACTGGGCGGTCCACAAAGGGGTCTTTTACGTGCATGAAGCGTGGCACTCTCCACACACGTTGGCCCACTATGGTCGGCGGTCAGGGTTTCCGTATTATAGACCTGACAACCCCCGCGGACGAGGGCCACCCTATTCAGCCACCTAGGGTACACACTTGGTCGCTCTGTGGGCTGAGCACTGACCCGACGTCAGAATCCCAAGACCCTTAGTCGCCTCTTACGACAAGCTAGGCTCTGCTGCGGGCCTATTCGCCACCCGGGCCCCGCACGGGAGGTTGTTAAGGATATATTTTGTATTATGTTTTTATTGTTAATCTGAGTTGATAGTTTTGGATTTGTAAGGACAGTTATATTTTGATTTTGAAGCAAGTCAGATGTGTTTTAAAATGCTTTCTACATATTTCAACTACTAAGGACAGACTACCTTTTCTATTATTTAGGATTTAATGGATATACTGTTTTAAATGAAATTATGATTATTTGTTTATACTGTTGACTTTATTTGTAAATATTAGATGTGTTGTTATGCTGGAATAGACTTTATGTACAGAGCAAAATGAACAATTCAAGTAGAGCTATTTCCCCCGCGCACTCAACACCCACAGTGCGTGTCTGATCCGGGCAATGAGACAATGACACCATGCTCAGCGCCTCGGTCAGAGAGTAACATACAATTTATGTGTCAAATCTGATGAAAAAAGTTGATTCCCAAACAATTTCTTGTCAATTTTTTTGAACCGTCATATAATTTTATGCTAAAATATAATATTTAACTAAAGTGTCATATATTTTACATAAGAAATTTGTAAATGTGATCTATATTTATATGCAAACAAATTTTCTTCACAATCTCTTAACTATATGAACCTAATTTTTAAAGTCACCAATGTGTATAAATGCAACTTTTCAACTTAACATACCATTTATGTGTCAAATCTGATGAAAAAAGTTGTTTTGCAAACAATTTCTTGTCAATTTCATTAAACCGTCATATGATTTTCAGCTGAAACATAAGATTTTACTTAAGTTTCATATATTTTACATAAGAAATTTGCAAATGTGATCTATATTCCTTTGGGAACAAATTTTCTTTATTTTCTCTTAACTATATGATCCTTATTTTTGAAGTCATCAACATGTAGTTATGCAACTTTTCAAATGAACATACCATTTATGTGTCAAATCTGATGAAAAAAGTTGTTTCACAAACAATTTCTTGTCAATTTTATTGAGCCGTCATATGATTGTATGCTCAAATATTAGATTTTACTAAAGTTTTATACATTTTACATGAGAAATTTTCAAATGTGATCTATGTTCCTTTGCAAACAAAAAAAATTCTTCATAATCTCTTAACTATATGAACCTAATTTATTAAGTCACCAATGTGTATTAATGCAACTTTTCAACTTAACATACCTTTTATGTGTCAAATCTGATGAAAAAAGTTGTTTCGCAAACACGTTCTTGTCAGTTTAATTAAACAGTCATATAATTTTAAGCTGAAATATAATATTTTACTAAAGTTTTATATATTTTACATCAGAAATTTGCAAATGTGATCTATATTTCTTTGCAAACAAATTTTCTTCATAATCTCTTAACTATATGAACCTTATTTTTTAAGTCATCAATGTGTTTAAATGCAACTTCCCGATTTGGTGACTATTTACATCTAATATATCCGAAGGAACTTGAGATAAAGGACACTACAGATTCTAGGAGGTCTGCTTCATATTTGGATCTATTTCTCGAAATTGACACACAAGGAAGGCTTTGTACAAGGCTTTATGACAAACGTGATGACTTCAACTTTCCAATAGTTAACTTTCCCTTTCTGTGTAGCAACATTCCGTCCGCTCCAGCATATGGAGTTTACGTATCACAATTGATTCGTTATTCCAGAGCATGTGGGAAGTTCAACGACTTCCTTGATAGAGCTACACGGCTGACAAGCAAATTGTTAACACAGGGGTACGTTGCTCCCAGGTTGTTGTCATCACTCAAGAAATTTTACGGACGACATCATGTGCTTGTTTACAAATACGGGATTTCTATCTCTCAGATGAGCACAGATGTTGGTTTGACATAGAGTTTTGTAATGTCATCCTTTCTGGATTTGACCAACACTTAATCGATCTTTGGCAACATGACGGGTGTGCTATAGCAAGCAGGAACTGCTTACTCTTCCGGAGCACCTGAGTGCACTCTCGTTTCGACTTGAGTTCACGTTGCTGAGTGCGGTTTTGTTGTAATGTGTGTGTGTGTTTTATGTTATGTGGTTTGTTTTGTTGTGATGAGTTTTTGTCTGCCGGTTTTGTCTTTGTCTTTACGGTTTTATGATACTGATTGTCTATTGGTACACCTTTGCTTCTTTCAACTTAACATACCATTTATGTGTCAAATCTGATGAAAAAAGTTGCTTTACAAACAATAGCTTGTCAATTTTATTAAACCGTCATATGATTTTAAGATTAAATATAAGATTTTAATAAAGTTTCATATATTCTACATAAGAAATTGGAAAATGTGATCTATATTTATATGTGAACAAATTTTCTTCATAATCTCTTAGCTTTATGAACCTTATTTATTAAGTCACCAATGTATATAAATGCAACTTTTCAACTTAACATACCTGTTATTTGTCACATCTGATGAAAAAAGTTGTTTCGCAAACAAGTTCTTGTCAGTTTAATTAAACAGTCATATAATTTTAAGCTGAAATATAATATTTTACTAAAGTTTTATATATTTTACATCAGAAATTTGCAAATGTGATCTATATTTCTTTGCAAACAAATTTTCTTTATAATCTCCTAACTACACTGTATATGAACCTTATTTTTTAAGTCATCAATGTGTTTAAATGCAACTTTTCAACTTAACATACCATTTATGTGTCAAATCTGATGAAAAAAGTTGCTTCACAAACAATTTCTTGTCAATTTTATTAAACCGTCATATGATTTTAAGATTAAATATAAGATTTAACTTAAGTTTCATATATTCTACATAAGAAATTGGGAAACGTGATCTATATTTAAATGTAAACAAATTTTCTTCAAAATCTCTTAGCTTTATGAACATTATTTATTAAGTCACCAATGTGTATAAATGCAACTTTTCAACTTAACATACCTTTTATGTGTCAAATCTGATGAAAAAAGTTGTTTCGCAAACAATTTCTTGTCAATTTAATTGGACCGTAATATAATTTAAAGCTCAAATATATGATTTTACTTAAGTTTAATATATTTTACATAAGAAATTTGCAAATTTGAACTATATTCCTATGCGAACAAATTTTATATAGTCAATTGAAAAAAATCAAATAAAATTTACAAGATTATTGATATCTCCTGATTTTTCTATTGTTGACAAATTTAACAATTTTTTGAAATAATTGTTTTAAGCAGAATTAACCCTTTTACATTTAAGAGATTTTTTTCAGCACAATTTCTTTTTTTGTATTTAAAAAACAGAACGAATGAAATAAAATTATATTATTATTGTTATATTTATAGAAGATAAGAACATGAACTTTGCCTATATAGTTATTAAAGGAAGTACTATGCAAATAATTAAATTCATTGGATTAATAATATTAACACATTCATAGACCTGTATATCGTGTATATTAATATTTTAATATACAGGTCTATGACACATTCAAACAGAAAATGTACGTCTTATTTAACACTATAGCATAACTTATTTAAAACAAATTCAACTAACGCCGTGACTGGTTTGTGTTGCGTTATACATAAACGTAGGTAAAAACGATAACTTCGTTTCACCGAAGAGTTTTCTAATTATACCGATCGATCGTATCAGTCAAAATACAACTACCCATGCTGAGCATAATTACTAGACACAAACGTAGTCATGGTCACAAATGATACTCCTTCTTACAGACTTACTAGCATCATATGTGACGTTGCCCTTTTCCGTCTTTTTAAGCCTGTAAAAAGTGAACCTCTTGCTACTGAGGATAGAGAATTTTTCCATATTCCATTTAAGAACAAAGGGATAGATGCTATTAACATGAGCAATATTTTAAATCGGAATGTTAATCGTTTACATTTATACAGTGTTTGGCATTTTCAATATTTTTGGTAGAGCGCCTCTGATGAGTCTTGAATAGACGAAACGCGCGTCAGGCGTAGCAAAATTTATTGTCTGGAACCTTGTTGTCATTTGTATTACATATCAAATTCCTCCATATTTCAAAAATCAGTCAACACCAATTGTTTCCTATCGCTACACTTAAACCATAAGTAGTAAAATTTTCAACCACAAAAAGGCATTGCAGGACCTAAACATTGAAGAATATCTAAAGTCCCCTCTGACATGTGATTGCTATGCTTCTCCCTTTGCCTATGGTCCATCTGGTCATGTCATCATGGGTGATCTTAAGATAGTTGAAAATGATTTGTTACGTAATGTGGTTTCCCATGGACCTAAATTCAGGGAACCACAACGTATAAATTGGAATCACCACTTTAAGATCATCATGGACGCTGAGGAGGACTATGCTAGAGCCTGGATAAAGGGTGATAAGGACCAAGAACCAGAGCGTGAATCACTGTCGG